>MU785587.1:0-29216 GCA_026770625.1 Nicotiana glauca
GGGATGATCCTCAGAGGGTGTTCCGAAAAAGTTAGCAGTCATGGTAGGTTGCCCCAGAGGAATATTTGGGCAGCTAATAGGGACCGTGGTAGCACCTCCAGATCTAGGGAACAACTCCGGGAATCCGGGGATCGTGCGTGGGGGATCATTCCCGTTATTCCAAGCATCCCACATTTCCATCAAGCGCAAGTGCAGGATCCGATTTTCTTCAGATTTATAGGATTCAGAGGCCGGGATCCCAGAGATTGGGCTATCTTCAGGTATGGGAAGTACCGATGCGAGGCCAGTTTACCACAAACCAACCACGGTTTCTAAAATACTTAGCTGAATAAACAACAGTAAACAGTTAGTATGAAATAGGTAACAGATAGGTGACTGCACACTAGAGTGTAATGCACCTATACAGTTAAATGGATATCTACATATTTGCTTCGGTTGCATGCGTCATCCCGACTTTTCTTCTTATTCTTTCCTCTTTCCTTTCTCTTTTTGTTTTGTTTTCTTTCAATTTTTCTTTCTTGCTTCTTTATTCTCATTTTTTGCTTTTTCTTTTCTGTGGCCAGGGTTTTTCTCTCAATACCTTATTTTCTTCCTTTGTGTTTCTTTTCTCTCTTGTTGTTTTCTTTCCTTTTATTTCCCTCGCGTTTCTTTTTTTTCCCTCTTTTTCTTAGGATTACGGTCGAATCTTATGTAGATTGCCTACGTATCATGACCCCGCATGAATCGGACCAAGCGTAGTTCTTGCAAATAAATACAAAAATAAGGTAAATAAGCTAACTCTTTTTTTTTTTTGAAATTTTTTGAAAGAAATGCTTTAAGGGAAATATTTTTTTGATTTTGATTTTTCTCTTTTTATTTTTAAAGAAAGACTTCAAAAAATAATCTTTTTCTTTTTGTTGGAACTTTGGGGATTTTAGAAGTAAAAAGAAATGTTTTTGTTTGAATTTTCACTTATTTCCTCTTATTCTAACACGAAAGAAAAATACTTTTTTTTTTTGCATTTTGAAAGTTGCCTCTTAATTTCGGAAGAGGGATTTTTATGAAAGTGTTTTGGATTTTTGAGCAAAAAATATTTTTCGGACTCAATTTTTCAAAATTTGTATTATTTTTTATTTATGACAGAAAGACATCTAAGAAATATTTTAATGATTTATTTTGACCTAAAAGGAAAAAGTGGTCATTTTCTTTTTTTTTTCAAATTTTTTATTTAAGCATACAGAGATCCTGTTTTGCAGATACGGCCTTTCAGCACTTCCGGTAGGGAGATGTTAAGGCTGTGCCTGCCAACCGTTTAAAAATAACTCAGAGTGGTTGTTCTTACAAAAACAGCCTTCTGGCGTCCTTTTGGGAACATTCGTATTATTTCAGCAAGAATGGCCCGACTTATTTATGACAAAAATTAAAATTTTGAAATTTTTTTGGTTATTTTTTGCAAAAATGGTGGTTGGACCCGATGAGGGTTGCCTACGTATCTCACATCCGGTGAGAATCAAACCAGCGTAGTTCGGACAGATTTGCCAAAATCAAAACTATTTTGAACAACAATTTTCTTTCTATTTTTCTCTTTTTCTATTTTTTCTTCATTTTTCAAAAATCCGGCAGCATTTCGGTACTATTTGGGCATTGGATTTTCACAACAAGTGGTTACCCTCACTTCTAACACTGCTATTTTTCTCAATTTCCACTTATTTAGACAAATCGGTCAACATGCAAAGCCGAGCAAATAAATGCGCAAGTAGCACGTAAGATGCATCAGGATGGTCAATTCATTTCAGGTCACCTGTCCTAGACGGACCCAACCTCAATATTGAGTCCCCTAAGTCAAATGCACATGATGCAAACAAACGTCCTGCTAGGGATCCGACATGAGTTTTTGTTCTTCTAGGTTTAAACCCTAGGTTTATTGGTCTAGACTTGGCTTACTCGAGTGGACAACTCGAGCCGAGGGGGAGGCAGCGTACCGGGGATACAGAAGCTCCGCCGGCTTTTCGACTTATCCAACCTCGTTCTAAATTGGGAAAGACTCTAAACAGAAGAGAAGCTACACGAAGTACACCCTTCTCCATGATGTAGAAGACTCAGAGAGAGGAATGGATTCGCAACAATTTATATACAATTCAACAAATATAAAAGCGGTAAAACATTTAGCACATATAGCATGGAAGGATGTAGAAAAATCAGATAAACTCAAATATAATAATTATACTAAGCTCGAATTGTTTGAACCCTGAACCGGAATTCTGGGTTCGAGCATCCCAATCAGAGCCGCCAGAGCTGTTACACCTCCTTTTTTACACACCTACCCCGAAAGGTATATACATAATGGGAGTTTTTCCAATTTAAGTGATATTATCCGAAATGGGATTATTTATTTATTTAGAGTCGCCACTTGAGATAGGATTAGTTTTTGGTGTCCCAAGTCACCGGTTTAATTTAAATCTCAAATCGAGGAAAATTGTCGACTTCCCAATTGGAGTCTGCGAACCAGAAATTCTGTGTAAGGAATTCTGTTGACCCGAGGGAAGATGTTAGGCACCACCGGATCCCGTGGTTCTAGCACGGTCACTTAAATTATTATAAATGGCTAAAATATAATTTTTATACATGTTCCAACCTATAATGTAATTCTTATAATTATTTACCGCTTTTAAAATATTTTTACGAAAGTGAACGTCGTTTAAAAAAATACATTTTCGGATCACGTCACATGAAATGCACCCGGATCCTCGATACATTTTTATTCAACATTTTTGGATTTGGATTTGGGTTACATGAAATGCACACCCGTGTTAAGAAGATAAGATTATTAAAAATACGCCTAAAGTGAATAACGTCCTTTTAACTTTGTGAGAGGCCGTGAAATTCGCTCAACGGCACGTCCCAAATTCTAAGTATTTTATATAGACAATTAATGAGGGCTCCGCAATTTGTATATTTTGTTTGGCGAGACTCTTCTCACTTTTAATTAAAGGCCAAACTAAAGTAACTTCAATTTTTGTATTTATTATTTATCTCTAAAAGGGCTAACTAATTTACAATTATAAATTCAGGCATCGAATTCAAGTCCGAATTCAAATAAAAGGGAGTACCCTTTTATCTTGAACCCGCTACCGAATTCGAAACGCAAATTTATATTTGAGAATTAATCCCCGTATTCCTAATATAATTTCTAATAGGTTTTAATTTCCTGCATATTTCTTGGGCCTAAAGTGTGGCCCAGAACTGTAGCTTGAAACAGTCTTACAATTGGACTTCAACATGAGTCCAATTTGCATGAGACTCCATTAATTGGCATATGGACCAATCATCAGCCCATAAATTCTGGGCTAATTCTTGTATAACTGGGTTGTTATATCCTAATGTCCAGAATTGAATTCAAACAAGTTTGGATTTAAACACAATAGGTAACACTGAGAATTTAAGCTCTTCAATATAAATTCAATCAACTTCATTTGAATATAGATGGGGATAAATAATAGTGACGTTCAGATTTAGAGTAGAAAGAAACCAAAATTTTCTTTTATTTATTAGGTCTAATCAAAAGGATTCCATACTAAGCATCAATTGATGTAACAGGAAATCCTACAATTACTTAGGAGCTCATATGACATTTAAACAAGGGATTTCAAACTCCTGCTTAACGAAACTGATCATAACTCAATTTTTAAAGACTATAACTATGCGTTATCACTCAATCTAGTACATGAAGCTTATGCAGTCAGTTTTAATATGACTGAACTAATTATCACTAAATATTACATTCATCAATAATGTCCAAACAGTCTTATATAGTCTAATAACGATCCAAAATAGTTCAAAAATAATCCAAATTATACATCCCTTAATTGATTATATACTGTAATAAAATTCTAATCAATTACAAATCAAATAACCAAATGAGCTCAACAGAATAAGATAGATCAGCACTTCATTTCACTTCAAAGGCTTGGAATTACAAAATGTGTACCTGAAGATCAAAATAAATGAGAGAAGTGGTCAGCAAAGTCACAACAGCAAATAGGATTCAGCAAGCCACCACAAACTCTAACTCAACCAGAAATAGCTCCAATCCAGTAGATTTTACACCAAATCAGACATAATACCACTTAAAATGATTCGAATAACACCAAAAGAAGCTGAAAATATATTTAAAACAATCTATGAAACTTCAAGAAAACTGATCACAATGAATTTTTTGTTGTTTTTATGTTTATTTAGCCTAAAACAATGGATAATCTAGATGATAAAATGTAACAGTATTTGTTTTGGATTTTCCTTTATATTTTGGATTTTGTAGAGATTTCAAGACCTAAAATGAAGGTTTCTAATGCTACATTGTTTCAGATCCGAAACTCTTTAGTTTGAGATTCAAATTTGAAGTTCAAACTTGAAGAAAGAGATTTTTTGGGGAAATTTAAGAGCTGGAGGGGAATTTTGAAATTTTCAGATCTCTAACGTTCTGGAATTTTTCCGGGGGTGTGTAACTTGTAAAAGAAGGCATTAAAGGTGCCTTTTATAGGCCAGAAGAGGGGCAGAATGTTCTGAAAGGATTTTCCTATTCCCCCCCCCCCCCCTTTTATTTTCAGAAATTGTATATTAATCCTAAAGTTTTTACTTGTTTCTCAAGTTACTACATTAAAAAGCAGAAAACTTATACTAAAGTCCCATTCTAGAAGGCCCTAGGGTATTCTTTTAGCCATGAATTCCTATCCTACCCTGGTTTGAGTCATAAAATTACTATCCTTAATAAATTTGGCCATTTTCACTGCCCAAAATACCCTTTAACTAGACTGAAATTTACTAACCAACCAAACCCTTCTTTTGATTTAAAAATTAACTACAATTAACCATATTTAATCTAAATCAGCTATAACCAATCCACAAAACTACAATTCAACTCTAATCAATACTAACTAACCTAAATGGATTAATCAGCTAAGTAACTAATCAACAAGATAAACACTGAACCAATACTTACAGAACTAAAATCATGAACTAATAACCATGAATTAAACAAATAAAATTGTAATTAAAGAAGAAAACAGGAGAAACAAGCAAACAAGATAATTCTCACAAAATTAAACTAGATTGAACAAATGCCATAAAACAAAAAAAATCAATGTGAAATCAAACTAAATCAAAATAGATTCAGTAAAAAAACAAACAGGAATTAAATAAAAAAAACAAATAAAACAATTTGAAACGAAACTTAATGATTTTCGAACTTTACAAGAATCACCCTTTGAAATTGGTTTCCAGTTGATATTATAGGTCTATTCTGTCAAGAATAGGTCTTTAATTTTAACTAAAAACCAATCGCCTTCAAAAATCTCCAAAACAAGCTAAAATCTATAAACCCTATATTTGAATTTTGATGAGTTTCGGAGGGAGTTGAAGAGTTTTATTCAGGGATTAGAGATGAGGGAGGTAAGGTGACTCAGTGGTGTAAATTTGAGGTTTATTGGAGAGGGTTGAGGTTTGGCCGAAATTAGATTCAATATTCGGAGATTTTGGTTGATATTTGAAGAAAAATAAGGTTGGAATCGGTATGGGGAGGTTGAGATGAAGCTATGGTGAAAATTTGGAAGTGATTGGATGTTGGCTGGCGGCGGCGGCGATTTCCGGCCGGCGGCGCTAAGGCGGATGACGGCGGAGCAGGGTGGAGTTAGGGTGGCACCGGTGTGTTACAGGGGAAGGGGTGGGGGTACGAGGAAGGGGGTATATGTTTTTAGGGTTTGGTAATGTTTGGACAATTTTATGTAAAAGTGACAATCAATTTGGGCCGTTGGATTAGATAAGATCAATGGCCAGGATTGATGGACGTCAAAATGACATAGTTTTGCATATAAGGGGCTGGACCGCGCAAGGACTATTTGGGCCTGGGCAGACCAGATTTAAGAGGTGACTAAAGGGGAAATCGTTTGGGCCAGAACAAATTGGCCCGATTTTATGGCCTAATTCAATTACTCTCTTTCTTTCATTAATTTTCTTTTCTTTTCCTTTATATATTTTTTGTACTTTACTTATTATTATTTTTGATTTTCTGATTTCATTATGTACAATAAAACTAAAAGACCCAAATCAAATATAAAATTATACTAATTAATTTCCAAAATTAACTAATTCCTTACTTAAAAGAAAATTAAACTAAAAATGTAAAAATGTAGAATAGACATGGTAAAAGAACTATTTTGCTATCATTTTTCTTATTTTAGTAATATTAATTAATTAAAAATATAAAATCAAATTCTAAATGCAAACATACTATTTTTGTACTTTTATGAATTATATCAACTAAAAAAAATGCGCACAAAAATACAAACAATGCATAAAATCATGCAATTAATTCCTAAAAATTCAAATACTAAAAGAAAATTTCTAATTCTAAGGAATTCTATAGGAGTAATTTAAGCGGGGCAAAAATCACGTGTTCACAACCTTAGCTTCAGAGCATTTGGGATCCTTTGGCTTTTCAAATCTTTGTCGAGACGGTTAGCCACGTGGAACTTGACCTTTTCAAATTCATTTGCCTTTATAGGAACTGCAATTTGATTTTTTCCTTCCAAGAGTTTTGATTTTGAAGCATCGGCCGCCATGGCCAGTCGAGGTCGACTTGATGCACCTGCCGGGGTTGGGTGATTTTTGCACATTGGCTTGTATCAAACGAAAGCTATGTAAATCAGTCTTGCCATCCTTTCTTTGTCTTAGTTTTGAAACAGTGTTAGACCGAAAGGGATTCAGAGAAAACAAACAATTGAATGGAGAATGAGTTTAAAACAAGAAGTGTCCCTTTCGGGGAAAGGGGAGATGGACCTATTTTGAGTACATGCGGACTTCAATGAACATGACATGCCTTTTGGACTGGGTGCTTGATATGTGTAAACCGTCCGACTCTTAGAAATTCATCACAATTTTTTCCTCAAAATGGAGAAATCATGGCAGGACTCTGTAGGTGCCTATGGCTGTGAGGATCCTCTTTTCGATCAGGGGCGCCCTTTACGGGTTTTCACGAGTTGACCTTTCTCATTTCTCTTCTCACTATCACCTTATAGTGCTCTTGTGTGTTTTCACTAACAAGACTCTCTCATTTTTAATTTCTCTTCTTACCATTGCCTTACGGTGCCCGTGTGGGTTTTCACCAATAAGACTCTCTCATTTTGTTATATCAGATCCAAGTAACTCTATCCTCCCATTTTGAACATCTTTCACCGATTGATCAGAAGGACTTGAACAATGGTTTGGGTATACAGAATTTGGATTGAATTACAACTTTGGAACTGTTCAGGCGGGCTCATCGCCATACCATTATAACATTTGCCCCAGTTTATCTTTTTGGAGGACTTTGGATTTTTATTTTGGTGTGACTGAAACCCGATGAGAGGCTGCCTACGTATCCTTTCGGAATTAAGTCGAACGTAGTTCAGGAAACTTTTGTTTTTCTTCTGTTTTTGTTTTCTCTTTCTTTTCCTTTATCCTTTCATTTTTTCATTTCTTTTCTTCATTTTTTCTTCTACATATTTCTTTTTCTTCTCTTTTTTTTTTTCATTTTTGTATCTTTCTTTTCTTTCAATCAAACTTTTTCAGTAACACTTTCAAGCTCCAAAGAGGGTAATCAAAGAATAGTAACCGGTTTAAAGGGTTTGCAAAGGGTTGATAGTGTTTAGGTAGCGAGAATGAAAGCCTTCATCATCCCAACCGAAGAATATTAGAACTATATGGAGGATCCAACAGAGTATATTTTGACTGCATTCCATTGACAGTTATTTCAGGGACATTTCCTTCGATGTGTCCCAAGTACAATGGACTCTTTTGGCAGTACTTTTGTTGTAATGTATGGACCTTTCCAATTCGGGAACCAATTTTCCTTCAGTTGTTCCAACTCTTTGTTTTATTTCCTTAAGCTAATCTTAATTGCGACCAAATTCTTGATTCATTATTTCAAGGTCTGAAAGTTTTTTAGGATCCGAGCATGAAGCCCGCAAGCATGTCATGTTATTAAAATCTGCATTTAACAGAACTAAAAATAGAATGAGAAAAATGACAAGATTAAAAAAAAAGACACTCCTGGAAAATGAACTATTAATTTCATTTGATTTTTTTCTTTGATTATTTCTTTCTCTTCTTTTTTTTTAATTTTTGAAGATAGAAGGGTTTACATCGGAAAGTAAGACAATAAAGTAAAATATCCGGATCACACCCTGAGATAATCCGGACGCAGAAAGGATAGCAAGACTGGCTACCGAGACTCCCATTTAATGGGAAATTTTCAGGCTTGGAAACCATTTTCTGACTTTTCTTCTGTCTCGGCAATGGCTGCAATAGTCTTCAGTGCCAAATCAAATTCCTCAGCTTCACAGATCATTCCGACTATTGGCCCGATGTTCTGGGCAGACAACAGATTGTTCATCACATCGGAGCTTCTTTAACTTGAAAAATAATTCTTTCAACTTCGATCAAATATTCAACTGCCCTTTTAAGGGTCCAACAATCCTCTATACTATGTCCCACTTCTCCAGAGTGATATTCACATATGATATCAACTCGGTGCTAGGGGGACTCGTGGTTCGGTCGGTTCGGGGCCACTGGCTGCAATAGATCTAGCCTGATTAGCTTTTGGAACAAGCTTGAATATGATTCACCAATAGGGGTGAACTGATTCTTTCTGAAAGGCTCTCTTGGGCGAGGATTATACTGGGGAACATCTGGTTGAGGATTATATGGAGCTTGGTAAGGATGGTCATTTATGGGAGGTGGAGCTCGGTTTTGTGGATTATGTTGTAGCTGGGTGTAGGATTGCACACTCATCAACGCATAGGGAGGCGGTGCCACGACATAAGTATCGTCTTGAAGGGGATAATAGTGTGGTGGGATCATAAGAGGCACATATGACTGGCCGAATGACTGGCAGGCCCCCCTTGAGCTTGAAACCATCATAACTCCCTCTTCAACCTCATTTCTGTTCAACAAACTCTTCGAACCATTTTGAGCAGCCTGTGATATGGCCTTAAAGGCATCATGACTCAAGATTCGGCCTGTTTTTATCCCATTTTCTACCATTTCCCCAATTTTGATAGCCTCAGCGAACGGCCTACCCATAGCAGACATCATGTTCTAGAAGTAGTCAGCCTCTTGGGTCTGTAGAAAGACCATGACCATTTCGAATTCGTCTATAGGAGGCTTTACCCTTGTAGCTTGCTCACACCATTTGATAGTTTACTCACGAAAGCTTTCCGTGGTTTCCTTTTTCAAATTGGACAAAGAGTTTCTGTCGGGAGCGATGTCCACTTTATATTAGAACTGGTAGACAAAATCTTGGGCCATATCGTCCCACACGTGCTAATGGGTAATTTCTTGATCTGTATACCACTCAGAAGCGATTCTGGTGAGGCTTTCCCTAAAATAGGCCATTAACAACTCCTCTTTTCCATCAACACCCCTCAACTGGTTACAGTATAATTTCATATGAGCGACCGGGTCTGTATGCCCGATATACTTCTCAAATTTTGTCATCTTGAAGCCAGCTGGCAAGTGGACATAGGAAAACATACAGAGGTCAGAGTATGAGACACTTTTCTGACCACTCCGACCTTGCATGTTTTTCAAGATTTGTTCCAGGCTCTGTATCTTCCGAGCCATTTCCTCCTGCTCGGGATTTTTAACAACCTTTTCTTGCTCTACCGAGAGATCATATTGCGGAGGTTGAGTGAAAGAGCATGGGGGTCATGTATGCTATCACAGAAGACAAGGCAGGATCAATGGAGGGCATTAGAGGGTGTCCGCATGAGATGAGCGGATTGGGCACAGTGGCGTTGGTAACCTCACCTGACATGGGGATTAATTCAGGGAACCTGGGGATTTTACTTGGCGGTTCCCTACCATCAGACCAGGCGTCCCACATTTTTGTTATGTGGAGACGCAACATCTTATTCTCTTCAGCAGCTGCTGATTCTAGCTGCAGAATAGCCAATGTCGGGCTATCCTCAGGATTGACGAGTGGTAGATTGCTTGTGGAGGCCATCCGTGCCTTTGGATCTTGTGAAGGAGTGGGGGATAGACTATCAACAAAACCAACCACCAAAACCTGGCTGGTTGCACATCCAACAACCTTGTTAGTTTTGAAACATTTAACATATAGGAAATCGCACGTTGGGATGCAATACACCTAACAGTTAAACGCTTCTACCCTGTGTTTGAACGATTGCATGTTTCATCCCGGCCTTAACTAGCCTTTTTCACTCTGTACCTCTTTCTTCATTTCTGCCTCTCTTCAATCACTCTTGATATTTTTTTTTAATCTCGTTTCTGTCGCTCTTTTATTTTTGGCACTCTCTTTTCTTTTCTTTTTTTGTCACTCTTTTATTTTGTCTTTCTTTTTTTTCCACTTTTTCTTCCTTTTTCACCCAAATTTTTTTTCTCTTTTTTTTTTCAGTTTGTTTTCACTCAATTTATTTATGGCTATGATCGAATTCGATGGGGACTGCCTACATATCATGACCCCGCATTAATCAAATCTTGCGTAGTTCGAAGAGATCGAGAATGGAGTAAATATACTAACCTTTTTTTTAGAATTTTTGAAAGGAATGCTTTAAAAGAAAAGAAATATTTTTTTTTATTTTGATTTTGTTTTGTTTTTGAAATAAAGACTTCGAAAAAAAATTATTTGCTTTTGATTTGAACTTTGGGATTTCTAGAAGTAGAAAAATATTTTTGTTTGAATTTTTAATGGTTTCAGAAAATCTTTTTGAATTTTGGAAGTTGCTTCTTAATTTTCAAAAGAGGGACTTATAAGAAAATATTTTGGATTTCAAATTTTTTTTTTATTTATAAAAGTACTTCTAAAGAAAAGCGAAAATATTTTTGGACTTTTCAAAATTTTTATGGATATTTACAAAAAAAAGACTTCTAAGAAAAAAAAAAGTATTTTACTATTTTTGTTTTCTAATTTTTTTTGATTTTTTTTTTGGAAAAATACTTCAAAATAAAGGAAACTCGCATTTTGATTTTGTTTTTTTCTTTTTATTTTCTTTTTCAGTATGAAAGACTTCAGAAAGAAGGACACTACTTTTTTTTTTGAGTTTTAAAGACTTTTTTTTTGAATTTTGTAAGGAAAAATTTCTAAAGAAGGAACTAAAAGAAAATATTTTTGGGTTTTTTTTAAAAATTGGGGTCGGAACCGATGGGGTTTGCCTACATATCTCACATCGATGAGCACCAGACCCGCGTAGTTCGATCAGTTCTGACGGAACATGAGAAACATATCACTTGAAAATTTTGACTCATTTTGAAATGACTTTTTTTTTTCAAAATTTCGGCAGAGTTTCAGAATTTTCTAAATACCTACCACTCATTTTTTTTTGATTTTCTTTTTCCATTTTTTTTGATTTTCTTCCTTTATTCTAGAAGTCGGTCAACATGCAAGCCGCATCAAACAAATGCGCAAGTAGCACGTAAGATGCATCAGGATGATCTTTTCATTTCGGGTGCAACTGCCCTAGACGGACCTAACCCTTATGTTGAGTCTCTAAAATCAAATGCACATGATACAAACAAACGTTCCTACTAGTGATCCAGCATGAGGCTGAGTTATTCTAGGTTCAAAACCTGGTTATGTGTTCTAGGCTGTGTACCTGAGCGGACAGCTCGAGTCGAGGAGGGGGCTACATACCGGGGACCAAAAGGCCATCTGGCTTAGTAACTTGTCCGGCCTCTTTCTTACTTTAAGGTATGACACTAACAAAATAGAGAGTCTCGACCAGCGAGCACATCCCCGGAGATGAGAAGAGAAGAGTTTCGTAGTAATTTTATATATACAATTCAGATAATATTAAGCGGTAAAGCACTTAGCACATTAGGATGAAACATGTAGGAAAATTAGATAACAGATAACCAATCATAACAGCTATTCTAAGCTCGATTTCTTGAACCCTGAACCAAAGTTCTGGGTTTCGATCCCCAGCAGAGTCGTCAGAGCTGTCACGCCTCTTTTTTACATGCCACCTCGGAAGATAGTGTATATGGGAGTTTTTCCACTTTAAGTGACATTATTCGAAATGAGATTTTTTATTTCAGTGTCGCCACTTGGGATGATTTATTTGGTGTCCCAAGTCACCGATTTATTTTGAATCCCAAATCAAGAAATTTTCGATTTTCCAAGTGAAGTCTGCGAACCATAAATTCTCGAGTAAGAAATTCTGTTAACCCGAGGGAAGGTGTTAGGCGCCCCCGGATTTCGTGGTTCTAGCACGGTTGCTTAAACTATCATAATTGACCTATTACCTGATTTTAATACATTTTTAACCTATGTGCAATTTTAACTCTTCAACCGCTTTATTTAATTAATTAAAGGAAGATTGCGACGTCATTTAAAATATATTTTGAACCACGTCACATAAATGCACCTGCAGTCCACAACACATTTTATTTAACGTTGAGATTTGGATTTGGGTCACATAAATGCGCACCCCAGTTTAAGAAGGTAAATTATTAACAGGATGTGCCTAAAGCAATTACGCATTTTTAACTTTGCGAGGGCCATGGAAAATTCAAGTAAATGGCACATCTCAATTTCTAAGGATTAAAATTAATTAAGTGAGGGCCATGGATTTTGAAATTTTATTTGGCATGGCACGCCTCGAATTATTCCAAAGGGTTTATAACTTAACTGAAGCAGACTACGATGTTCTTAAATTATTTTTTTTTAGGTCAACGGGAAGGTCAAGCAGAATTGAGTATAAAAGGAAAATTCAATTACCATTCCGGACTACAAACTAATCCGTGGCTTAAGCAAATACTTTACACCCTAGATTAGTAGCCCATAAATTAATGGAAAAATGAAATGCTTATTAATGCCTTCAGAAGAATCAATCAAATACTAAAACGCAAGTCTGCTGCAAAGCGTCCATGAGCCTAATGTAAGGCCTCAACATGATTTCAAAATGTCTTTACACAAACATATCACTCCAAACATCAATATGTGATCAAACCAATCTGCAATGAAGTAAGATCCTACCTCTCAAATTTGACACACTCCATAAACAGTGATATCTTTATCATTTTTGCCTACCATATCCTTTTCACTTTATTAGTATGCAATTTAACCATTGTTTTTGATGAAATTAAAAATTGGTTACTGATAACTCATAGGTTAGTTAGCAATCAAATTGGATATGAGAAACAGTGGTGAGGAAATACTAATTTTAAAAATTGATCAAATGCTTCAGAGAAAACGAATTGAATCAAGAGTTATTTTATAACTAGGAAGAATGAACAAATTCAGTAGTAAGCAATATCCAATTTAATTTTTAATATCTGCACTACTAACAATAGAAAATCAAATCACTAAACATTTGTTGTATTGTCGGCTAAACACGTATTCAATTTATCATTCGAGGGACCAAATCTACTAAAAATGATTGCACCAGTAAACTCGTATTCAAGCTAAGCAAACAAAGTCATGAAGCAAATCAAACACATGTACCACCAAGTGATGTGGTGCAATGGATGGAGCTGCTCCTCCCTTAACCAAAAGTTTGAGTTCAAGCCCTAGGTATGGAAAAATCCTTGGTAGGAAGCGCTACCCCGAATGGGGCCTTACCCGGCACGAATCCGGATATATTCGGGCTCCAATGCGGGTACGGATATCGAATGGGAAACCAAAAAAAAAAAAATCAAACACATGTTAAAATAATAATTCACGCTTTATTACAAACCAACAGAACTCACAATTTTGACAAATCAGAGACTTGAATTCATGATTCAATACCTGGTTCCAGAAAACAGCTAAAAAATACCAAATAAAGGTCCAGAGAAGCGAAGGTTAGCAGACTCAGCAGCGAACATCAACTCTTACAGCTCCAATTCCAACCGAAATTCCAAAAAATTAAAATCAAAAGAGCAAAGGTTCGAATAGCTTTCAAGCCTTGATCTGTTTTTTTGTTTTTTCTTTTTTGGAGTTCTTCGATCTTTTCAAATCTGAAAATTCAGAATTCAAGTATGTTTTCTTTCCCCTTTTCGTGTGTGTGTGTCAAGATGAACGAGAGAGAGAGGAGGCTAGCTTGAGCTTTAATGGTGTGGAGAAGATGAGGTTAGTGGCTAGGAAAGGTTGCGCCGTTTTGCTTGGGAGGAGATCTAGGGATTTTGGCGTGTGTCTTCTCTCTCTTTTTTAAAATCTGATGCCTTGGGTCTTTTTAATGGGGGAAGGGATTGGGCTTGGCGGATCAGGTCCAATTTTTGGGCTAGTTGGTGGGTTTTGGATAAATTTTGGGTATAAGAACAATCCAATTTGAATTAAAATCCACTTTCAAATTCTTTTCTTATTTTCCTTTTTTTTTTAAAGTTAAAAATCCTAGAAATTAAAATTCTAAATTATCTAAAAATATAAAATTGAACTAATTAACTAATTACAAAAGTTATAAAAGCTATTTAATCCTAAATTAAAAGAGAAACATCAATAACCTAAAAATAAAAGGCAAAAGTGTAAAACTGAAGTATTTTTTGTGATTTTCCATTTTTAAAAAATCAATAACTACCGATTAGTCCTAAAAATATAAAAATAAAACCTAAATGTCATGCATGATATTTTTGGTATTTTTCATGATTTAAATAAAACTTAAACGTGCACAAGATGTAAATAATTGAATAAAAATTCTACAAAATCCTAAAAAATGGTAAATAATTAGAAAAAATCTATTTTCTTTAATTTTGTAGGAGTATTTCATATAGGGCAAAAATCACGTGCTCATAGTCATTGCCGAGACAAAAGAAAAGCCAAAAAATAGTCGTCAAGCATGAATGTTCCCCATCAGACAGGAGTCTCGGTAGCCAGTCTTGCTATCCTTTCTGCGTCTGGATTATCTCAGGGTGTGATCTGGATGTTTTACTTTATTGTCTTACTTTCTGATGTAAATCCTTTTATCCTCAAAAATTGAAAAAAGGAAAAAGTCAAAAGTCAAAAATCAAATGAAATTAATATTTTATTTTTTGGAATGTCTCTTTTCATAATCTTGTCATTTTTCTCATTCTTTTTTTTTTAGTTCTGTTAAATGCAGATTTCGATAACATGACATGCTTGCGAATTTCATGCCCGGATCCTAAAACGCTGTCAGACCTAGAAATAATGAATCAAGAATTGGGTCGTAATGAAGATTAGCTTAAGGAAATAAAATAATGAGTTGGAACAACTTAAGAAAAATTGGTTCCGGATTGAAAAGGTCCATATATTTGCAACAAGAGTACTGCCAAAAGAGTGTGTTGTACTTGGAACACATCGAAGAAAATGTCCCTAAAATAACCGTTAATGCAAATGCAGTAAAAAAGGTACTTTGTTTGATCCTCCATATAGTTCTAATATTCTCCAGTTGGGATGATAATGACTTTCATTCTCGCTACCCAAACACTATCAACCCTTTGCGAACCCTTTGAGCCGGCTCCCATTCTTTGATTATCCTCTTTGAAACCCGAAAGTGTTATTGAAAAATGAAATGAAAAAAAAGAAAGAGGAAAAAGGAAAAGAAAAAGAAAGAGCAAAAAACAAAAAAAAATAGAAAAAATAAATGAAAATTAAAAAACAAAATTTCCCTGAACTACGTTCATCTTGATTCCGAAAGGATATGTAGGCAACCTCTCTCTGGGGTTCAGTCACACCAAAATAAAAACCCAAACTCCCCCCAAAAAGTTAAACTGGGGCAGAAGTTATAATGGTCCGGCGATGGGTTCGCCCGGAAATTTCCAAAGTTGTAACTCAATCCAAATCCTTTTTAGCCCAAAACCCTGTTCAAGCCCTTTTGATCAATCAACAAAGATGTTCGAAATGGGAGGATAAAGTTACTTGGATCTGATACAATAAAATGAGAGAAATAAAATGAGAGAGTCTTATTGGTGAAAACCCACACGGGCATCGTGAGGCGAAAATAAGCAAAGAAATCAAAATGAGAGAGTCTTGTTAGTGAAAACTCGTAAAGAGCACTATAAGGCGGTGGTGAGAAAAGAAATGAGAGAGGTCAGCTCGTGAAAACTTGCAAAGGGTGCCCCTGATTGAAAAGAGGATCCTCGCAGCCATCGGTGCCGACAAAGTCTTGGCAAATTTTCTCGAATTTTGAGGCAAAAGTTGTGATGAATTTATTAGAGTTAGACGGTTTACACAGATCAAGCATCCAGTCCAAAAGACATTTCATGTTCGTTGAGGTCCGCATGTACTCTAGATAAGTCCTTCTTTCCTTTCCCCGAAAGGGACACTTCTTGTTTAACTCATTCTCCATTCCATTGTTTGTCTTCTTTGAATCCCTTTCGGTCTAACTCTGTGCCGAAACTAAGACAAAGAAAGGATAGTAAGATTGATCTACAGGGGTCTCATTTGATATAAGCCAATATGCAAAAGGAACCCAGACTCATCAGGGGCGTCAAGTCGACCTCGACTGGCCATGGGCGGTCGATGCTCCGGAATTGAAAACTCTTGGAAGGAGAAAATCAAATCGAAGTTCATATAAAGGCAAATGAAGTTGAAAAGGTTGAGTCCCATGTGGCTAACCGTCTTAGCAAAAAGTTTAAAAAAAAGCCAAAGTACCCCAAATGCTCTGAATTTGAAGTTGGGAGAAAGAAGCCAGAAAAGAAAGGTCTATGAAGGCGACACAAAGTTGGAAAGGTTAAGTCCCAGACGACTAGCCGTTGCAGCAAAGCTTGAGGAGTTCCCCAATGTTTCGAAGAAAAGAAAAAAAAGAGAAAAAAAGGAAAAAAGAAAAGGAAGTCAGAAAGGAAAGGCCTACGAAGGCAAAATAAAGCCGAAAAGGTTGAGTTCGACCGACCAACCGTCATGGCAAAATCTGTGGTTCTCAGGGCCTGAAATGAAATTGGTCCTCAGGAAACAAGTAGTTGCAACTGAGATTTTCGTCAAAGAAACTGGGCCGAGATCAAGTGATAAAAAAAAAATCAAGGATACAAAACCAACCACCGTTTCAAACTAACAATTGTTCTTTGCTTGAAAAATTAAAACAGGTGCAAACCAAAGCAACCGTGCAAGAAGCAGTTGCAACCAAAAAGGAAAAAGAAGTATGCAAGTGCTAGAAACAACTTTGAAGCAAATAATCAATCCAAAAAGGGAAATTTTCTCCAAGTTCTTTCCTGCATTTTATTAAAAAAAAGATGATGAAAAATTAAAAAAAAGGAGGAGAAAGAAGAAAATCCAAACAAAAATGATAGCTTCGATTCCCAACCTTAATCTTTTACGCTTCTTCCAATATTAGGGCTCCAATATCTAAGTTGAGAAATTTAGACATAGTGCCTCCATTCCGTAGTTGCCTTTTACCAACATTAGGGCTTCAATCCCTGAGTTGAGTTTTTAGACATAGGGCCTCCATTCCCTAGTCGTCTTTTACCAATATTAGGGCTCCAATCCCTGAGTTGAGTTTTTAGACATAGGGCCTCCATTCCCTAGTCGCTTTTTTTTGCCAACATTAGGGCTCCAATCCCTGAGTTGAGTTTTTAGACATTGGGCCTCCATTCCATAGTCACCTTTTACCAATATTAGGGCTCCAATACCTGAGTTGAGTTTTTAGACTCATTCCCTAGTTGCCTTTTGCCAACATTAGGTCTCCAATCCCTGAGTTGAGTTTTTAGACATAGGGCCTCCATTCTGTAGACGCCATTTCACCAACATTAGGGCTCCAATCCCAGAGTTGAGTTTTTACACATAAGTCTTCCATTCCCTAGTCGTCTTTTACCAAATTAGGTCTCCAATATCACGACCCAAACTGGAGGGCCATGATTAGCACCGGGCCATACATGGCGAGCACCAACGTACATATTATCTAACTTTTTTTAATTATCTTTTTGGGCCGACGAGATCAATATAATTGGTAGACATGGATCATGGGTAACTAACAATAAAAGATGATTGCATGAATATATGTAACATGGGATGACCAGACAATCAAGAAACTATATATACTGTATGAGCTACCACGCTACCATGAAAGACTATACAACAAAAATCAACCGACAAAGCATACCAAACTATACATGAGTAGACACCTGTCTATGAGCCTCTAATGGAACATAAGTGCTGCAATATTGCCATAACAGGGCCCCGACATACCCATTATGTCTATAACAAAAATGCATACCAAGACCACGGCAAGTCCAAAGAAGGGATCTCGCCAATCACCGATGAACTGGATAGCCTACTGTGGTAGGGGAGCTGCGCCTGCCTATCTATCAGGACCTGTAGCATGACATGCAGCGTCCACAAATAAAAGGACGTCGGTACAAATAAAGTACTGATTATGTAAGGCAGGGAACCATAAATACAAACAGTAATGTAAGTAGGGATATAGAACATACAACCTGTAACATTTAGGTACATCTGAGGGCTACTGACATGCAATGCATGATACATATGTATATATACATAAACTTTTAAAACATACGCCTCTGTGGACATCATCATCATCATATCGTACCCGGCCGTAATAGGCTTGGTAAAAATGTACCCGGCCATCATAAGGCTCGGTAGAATCGTACTCGGCCACGTGGAGCTCGGTAAAACCCAACTGATCAGTGGTTGCAAAATAGGTGCCGTACCCGGCCGACTATAGCGCGGCTCAGTAGAGTAAAATAGATACATATATATAATGCATGCTCGACTCATATAATCATATTCTAAATCTTTTGGAGTGACATAAGGTTGGTATCCACTGTACACGTTATTAGGACTAACTCTTCACCATGAACCTTATAAGAATCAGGAAGTACCAACAACATTGATAACATAAGAAAAAGAGAAGCAACACCAACATCAATCGTTCTATAAGAGGGGAAACAATGTAAGTACTCCTAGCTTCTAAGAGTAGAGTATCTTTGGAAGCTCGTTCATTACATTATGTACAATCAGAGTCATGCAAAAGAAAGAAAGGGATAGCCTCACATACTTTGTATACATTGCCCAACCTCAAGCTATGCAAATGTCATGACTCCTTAAGTCTACAATAGGAGAAATGACACTATTGTTAATGTTTAAGCGTAGTAACTATTATGTACCAACCACAACCTATTTTATGATGAAACGGACAGAACCTCCCCTATTTATATGACTTCTCACAAGTGAAAACAATCACCAAACATCCCAAACAACATCAATGTTAATCATATTGAACCTCTCAAAATAGTCCACCAACCAATAACATTACTACCTAGCCTTTCGATATATATTTCACAAGTTCTAGCTTCAATGACTTAGCTGCAACTTGGATAATCTTGAATACATAGAGAGTAAGAGGTTACTTAACTTTATACAGAAAGAACATGTAACGACCCGACCGGTCGTTTTGGGAAATTAAGCTCCGTTCAGCAGTATAAGGTCTGTAACAGCTTCAAAATATGAGTATTGACTCGCGCACATGGTGGAATTCGGCTTTCGGATAGTTTAGAGTCAAATTGGGAGAACGAACCTTGTTTTGGAAGTTTGAAAGGTAAAAAGTTGATCGGAATTGGACTTTTAAGTAAACGACCCCGGAATGGATCGTGGATGACCTCAACAACTTCGTATGGTGATTTTGGACTTGGAAGCGTGTTCGGAATGTATTTTGGAAGTCCGTAGCTAATTTAGGCTAGAAATGCCGAAAGTTGGAATTTTGAAGTTTTCGGTCCGATAGTGAGTCTTTGATCTGAGGGTCAGAATGGAATTTCGCAAGTTGCAGTAGCACCGTCATGTCATTTGGGATGTGTGTGCAAAATTACAGGTCATTCGGATGTGTTTTGGTTAGGTTTTTGATCGAAAGCGTATTTGGAAGAAATTTGAAGTTCTTAGGCTTAAATCATTGGTTAGATTGGGATTCCGGTGTTGTTTTAAGTGTTTTAAGGATTGGTACAAGTTTGAATAAGTTATTAGGTGGTATTGGTTCTTTGGGTTGAGGTCCCTGGGGCCTCGGGATGATTTCAGATGGTTGACGGAAAAATCGGAGAAGTGTGCATCAACTGAAGTTTTTCTCTTCTGGTATTTTCACTTCTGCGGCTTGGGAACCGTAGAAGTGGAGCCACAGGAGTGGCCTTGGCATTGCAGAAGTGAGTTTGGACACCCCTTGATTGGAAGTTCATCTGTGACTTCGTGCAAATATATTACATGTTCAATAGTTGGGGTTACTAGTATAGCTATCACACACTTATTATATCTTGTTATTTGTTGAGGTTATCGTACTTCTTGGTTTTCCCGTGACCCTTCTTATGTATTGTTGATTCCCTTGCCAGGACATTATCATTTCCATTGTTGATTCCCTTGCTGGGATGTTATTGTTTCCATTGTTAGTTCCCTTGCCGGGACGTTATTGTTTCTTTTGTTGATTCTCTTACCGGGACGTTATTGTATCTGTCGTTGACTCCCTTGCCGGGATGTTGTTGTTCTCTTGCTGTTAGTGTGTATTTATATTGGGACTACGGATGTGGGATTCCGTTAGCTCCCCCCTTATTTGTTTACTTTGGGACTGCGGGTTCGATTCCCGATAGATCCCCCTGCACATTTACTTTGGGACTGCGAGTTAGATTCCCGATAGATCCCCCTGCACATTGATAGTTGGAATACAGGACGGTATCTCGGGAGATCCTTCGTATATATATATATATGTATGTATGTATATATGTGTGTGTGTGTGTGTGTGTGTGATGGACTACGGGACGGTATCCCTGGAGATCCACTGGACAGTTGAGAGAGGACTACAGAACGGTATCCTGGGAGATCCTCATGGCATCTTTGGTATTGAGCTGCACCCTTCCGTGTTTATTCTGTACTTCGTTCAGTTGTTGTTGACATGTATATTCTATCTTAAATCGTTGTGGTTGTGCAAACATTTCGGGTGCTGGCCATTCTATTCTTTTACTTACTAGCTGGTAGAATTCTTGTTAAAACACTTGCACAGGCATACACGTAGTTGGACACTCCCATTAGAGGTGAATTCCTTCCGATGTTGCTAAAGGGTGGAGATATGCCCTCGTTTACCCATTATATATGTGAGAGTGACCCTAGTTAACCAGTTAGTTGTCAACATGACCGTGAGATTAATGGGGCACAGGATGCCAAGTGTCAGACTTCAGATGATGGGTTTTCATGAGTTGTGGTTTGTCCGAGATTTTGGTAAAATTGTGGAAAGAGTTGAATAAGACATTATGTGAACATCATTGTAGGATATGAGTTATTGACTTGTTTTACCCTTGCTGTGTGGTGACCTTAGGATTTGGATTGTGATTCTGCTATCATTCGTATCATCATTTACTATATTCTCGTTGTTACTTATTGCCCCTTTTCCCTTATTGTGAATTGTAGCATTTTTAGTCATTCATGCAGCCTTTACCTAATTATATATCATTTTCATTATTCCTATGATTATACTGTTTATTGACCGGTAGGTGTCTTGACTGTTCCTCGTCACTACCCCACCGAGATTAGTCTTGATACTTACTGGGCACCGCTATGGTGTGCTCATGCTACTCTTCTGCACACTTTTTGTTGTGCAGATACAGGTACTCCCATTCAGTTCTATCAGCCTTGAAGTTGCAGTATCGGTAAAGACTTTGAGGTATATCTGCTACATTCGCAGACCGAGGAGTCCCTTTCCAGCTTTCTGTAATAAGTATAGTTCTTTTAGTATTTTTCCTTTGTATAGATATTCTTGAGTCAGAGCCTCTTATGTATCCCTTAACTTGTGATTTGTGAGATTCCGGGTTTTGGGAACTTTGTTTAGATATGAGAGTTGTTATTGTATGTGCCAGGCGGTACCTGTCGACGCCCCCTTTTTCATTTGGACGGAGAGTCCGAAAATCGGGTATACAACATTATGGGAGGACAACTCTTTATACTCTTGCGAGAATTGGGTTTTAGATTTGGAGAGTCATCACCTAATGATTATAGTGCATTAGGACACTTTAAAGAGATGAAAATTTTGAGAAGAAGGTAAACCAGAGTTCAGGTAAGGGCTTAGAGATTATCTCGAGGGAAAGGTGTTAGGCACCCCTCAAGATCCATTAGTATGGTTTACGGCCATGCTATAATTGCGACTTTACGAAAAATAGAAGAAAGCAAGCAAAGTTTGCACATAAGGATCACAAATAAGTTGAAAACTTCAAAGAAAAGAAAGGCATACAATTTTTAGGAAAAAGGGATTGTTTGAAAGAAAACATAATTTAAAGAAGACATTTGCAAGAAAAGGAAAAGGGGGGCCCCTAGGTTTATGCAAAATATGGATCATATCAATGCAATATCCAGCAATCACTCCTCAAAAGGGGGATCGCACGTGATATTAGCGCACCGGTTATCATATCCATATTCTACCCTTCCCACCCCCTTAAGGTATTTAAACGCGATTAGTCTCGTTTACTTATTGCATGCTAGTACCCGTCCCATCCTATCAGTCCCGGGATATCAGGACTTCTAATCCTAAAGGGGAAAGAAAGGGATATAGGCATATATGGAGTGCAAAGGTTAAATTTCTAATTGCGACATACAAAACAAGTAGCAAATATGGGGATGAACAAAGCAAAAAAGTAAGGCTCAAGTTAACCCCTTTATCAAGCAACACTTAGTTTAGCATGTCTTAGCACATACTGTTCTGGTCTTTAAATTAAACTTACACAGCGAAACGGACTAGTTTAACACATATATTTAGATAGAAAGTCCGCATTAGACAACCCGGATCCAATTGTCAGTGTGAACACGTGATTTTTGCCCTATATATGAGTTATTCCCAAAAATTCAAACAAAGTGATTTTTTTTTACAATTTTTGTGCATTTTGATGTCATTTTCTGATAATTGTTGCATTTTATCTGTGCATGATAATTCATATTAAAAATACCAAAAATACGCATTTGCATTAGGAATTTAATTTTAGTATTAAATAGGTATTAATTCGTTTTAGAACAATTTAAAAAAAATCCCAAAAAAATAGTTTTTAGGCAATTTTAATTGATAAATGTTGCATTCATCTTTAAATATTGATATTAAATACTCTTAGGAGTTAAATAGTTTAATTAGGTTTTGTTTTAGTTTCTACAAAATCAGAAAAAATAATAGGTAAAATAGAAATACAAAATACAAAAATGAAATACAAATACAAAAATCTACACAAAAAGGAAAACAAATAAAGAGAATAAAAATAAGAAAGAACAAACAAAATAAAGAAGGGAAAGCCTGCAACAAGCTTGGGCTAAATTACCCCAGGCCCAAATATTTTTCATCCGCCCAGGACCAGTACAAAAATACCCAAACCCGGTCCGCTTCAGGCCATACAAAACGACGTCGCATGGGCGAAATTTTAATCTTAACCGTCAAATTATTTTAATCCAATGGCCAGTAGGAGATGAAGGCATTTAAATGAGATAAAACGTTACAAACAAAAAATTAACCCTAAATCATTCTCCTCCCCTCCCTCGTTCACTTCACCAGACGCCACAGACTACAGCCCGCCGCCCGCCGAAATTCACTCACGGCGGCGGCGAAACCCTAATCCATCTCAAACCTACACCAAAATAATCCTCCCTTCTTCCTCCATTCAAATCTTTAACCATCCTGCCATGAATCCCATCGGAATTCTCCAAATCCTTGAAACCCTAGCCGCCGCCCTTTGCTCTCCGGTGGCGGCGTCACCCCAAACGACCCCCGAACTCATACCCCAGATTCTTTACACCCTTCCACTTTCAAAAAATATTTAAAAACAACCTTCAATTTTCTTAAAATTCAAAGAACAAAGGCGGAGCCCCAAGAAGTCCGAAAATTTTT
Organism: Nicotiana glauca; assembly: GCA_026770625.1. Lineage (NCBI taxonomy): Eukaryota > Viridiplantae > Streptophyta > Magnoliopsida > Solanales > Solanaceae > Nicotiana > Nicotiana glauca. The sequence goes on from MU785587.1 coordinate 23,754, forward strand.
GATTTCTGCTTAAATTTGAAAGACGAGTTAACTGTGTGCGTTCAAAGAACATGTGCTCGAGTCGAAGTTTAATGCTATAGGTGAGTTTTCTAGTTTTTTGTTTTCTGCCTTTTCTAGTGTTTCTATTCTGCTTGTATTCATTATTGATTTTACTGTTAGCCTGAAACAATACAAACAAAACTGAAATTAGGGTTTTATGTTATTTTCGCTGATATCACTGTGATGCTTTAGATTAGGGCTTTAATATTTCAACTAGCTTTGAATAATTTGTGTTGATAGCAGTAACATTCTTAGGATAAATAATTAATTGTTCGATTGGCTTTATAAACAAATCTGATTATAGGTGTAGACTTAATCATATTAGATTTAGATTAATTCATAATAATCTTTGACTATTAGTTTGTTCATATCTTTAGTTTTGATTTGATATTTGACTAACTAGATTAGTTTTGGGTTTCTGTTAATTCTCATTTGTTATGACTAGTTAGTATTAATTAGTGTTAATTTTTATTTTCAAGTTCTGTTCGTTTAGTAATTTTAGTTTTAATATTTTCTTATGTTTGCTTAATTTGGTTTTTGGGTTAACCATGGTTGATTAAACTGTTTGGATATAGCTGTTAGGAATTTAATTAGAATTTAAGTGCTGGGATTTGGTTGAAATAAAGATGGTTATAACTGATGAAGTAAAACAGTAATTCTGAAAATAAAATAGGGGCATTTTTGGAATAACATAAATATGGGCAGTAATTATATGGAAATTCAGGGGTATTTTTGGGTAGTTGAAAATGGTTTAATTGTAATAATGATCCAATTTGAGGGTAATAGAGGGATAAAAATGGGTAGTTTAGCAGTTGTTAAAGTGAAGTGGGAGTAGAATAGGAAATTCAAAAGGGGTACTAGAACCTGCTAGAATGGGTTTTAGTGTAAGTTTAAATAAAAAAGGTGTAGTAATTTATTTAACACGTCAAAAAAGGGGACTAATCTGAAAATACTAAAAATTGAATTTCCCTCCAATTTTAATTCTATAAATAGGCAGTTTCTACCTTAAATCAGAATTTTGAAACCCTAGAAAATTCACCAAAAATATTTGTTAGTTCCAGATCTGAAATTAACATTTTCAGATCATAATCTTCTCTTTTACAATCTAAATTCATGTCAAAAATCCAAAAACATTACAAAAATCAGTAAAAAACTAAAAATTACTGTTCTTTTGAGAATTCTCAATCAAATTGCAGTTTTCAGCTATCGATTCCTTCAATTTTGAATCAGTTTTGAGTCATTGAAATTCATAGATCTATTGGCTTTAATTTTGAATGAGTTTAAACTCAAACTGAGTCATTTTGACCAATATGAATGCTGCTGTTCCTGTTGATGCAATTTTGGTTGTTGAAGTGAAGAAATTTGCTTTTAAAAATCCTTGAGCTGTTGAAAAGTAACTGCTGATCTGCTGATTCCTGAATTATTGCTGTCCTTAATTGCTGATCTGACCTCCTTCTCTTATTTTGTATTGTGCTTCCAGGTACATTCCCTGAGATCACTACTGTGTAAATTTTTAGTAGAAATGTGATATAAAAATCGAAGCCGGATTTGATGTAGATTCTGCTATTGCTTTATATTTTAGTTTTCCTTGTGTAATTAATATAGACTGGACATTTGAAGTTGTTTGGTAATTGTTTTACTGTTAGTCTAAAATATTAGCTGGACTGTTGAATTGAATATTTGAAATCAATAGTATTAATGCATGATTTGTTCTGTTACAGTTTTAGTTTCAGATCAGTAGCTGGACTAGTAATAGACGTACAAGAGTAATATGTTAAATGCAAGTGTATTATTTTTGTTGTTCTGTTTTGTTAGTATAACCATTAGAATTAGAAGGAAGTAACATCAGTAACTAATTCGATTTGCTGTAGGAATTAATTTTGCAATAGCTAATTGACAAATCACCAGTTTGCTTCAAAAAGAAATAATAATAAAAATGGAATCTTATAATATTTGGATTTGTTTCAATTGGAATAATACAATTGTGAGTAAGCTGAAATCATGTTCGTCTAATAATTGCAAAAATTAGTTTGTTGTTTAGTTCTTCTGAGTTCAAACAATCGTATGAAAAATAGAAAAATAATGGTATAAAAAAGGAATTGGTTAGTTACTGATAGTTTTAATTTGACATGGATGCATGAGTTAGATTTCATATTGTTACTTGGGCCAAGCTTGAGGCCCAAAGTGTTGTTAAAGTTTAGATAAAAATTAGAGCTCACAAATAATATTAAAATAATAATAATTAGGAATATGGAAAATTAATTCATAAATATGAAATCAAGTTTTAAATTAGGTAGCGGGTTCGAGCTAAAAGGTTTTCACTTTTGTTTGAATCCGGACTTGAATTTGAGACTCGAATTTATAATCACGGATTAATTGATTTTTTTTAGAGACAAAAGTAAATAGAAAATTTAGTTACCTTAGTTTTGCCTTTAAATAAATAAAAGTGAGATGAGCCTCGCCAAATCAAAAATACAATTTGCGGGGCCCCCAATAATTGTTTAATAAAATACTTAGAAATTGGGAGGATCGTTTAGCAAATTTCATAGTCTTTCCCAAAGTTAATAAACACGTAGTCGCTTTTAGGCGCGTATGTTATAATATTACCTTCTTAAATACGGGTGTACATTTATGTGACCCAAATCCAAATCTCAACGAAGTCGAAATGTGTTAAAAGCCACGGGTGTACTGGTACGGCATGGTTCGAGATACATTTTCACGACGTTGCAATTCTTATAAAAAATAAACAATAAATACAATAAAAACAGATTATTAATAAAAGGCACATAAAATGGAATATATATACAGAAATTAGATAAAATCAAATACGACAGTTGAGCGACCGTGCTAGAACCACGAAATTCAGGAGTGCCTAACACCTTCTCCCGGGTTAACAGAATTCCTTATCCGGATTTCTGGTGCGCAGACTGTTAACATAGTCATATTTTCCTCGGTCCGGGATTCAACCGGTTACTTGGGACACCATTAATCTTCCAAGTGGCGACTCTGAATAAAAAAATAATAAATCCCGTTTCGACTGTCCTTTAAGTGGAAAAACTCCTTTACGCCCTTCACGGGGTGTATTAAAACTTCGTAAAAAGAAGGTGTGACAGCTCTGGCGACTCTGCTGGGGAGAAGAAACCCAGAACTTCGGTTCAGGGTTTAAGAATTCGAGCTCAGAATAATTGTTGTATTTGTTTATATCTGATTTCCCTTTATGTTCATGATTAATGTGCTAAATGTTTACCGCTTTGATGTTATTTGAATTGTATATAAAACTGTGCCGAAAACCCTTCTCTTCTCACCTCCGGGGATGTGCTTACTAGTTGAGAACTCCCTATTCTGTTAGTGTCAATACCCTCAAATAAGAAATAGGCCGGACAAGTTACTAAGCCGAATGACCTTTTGATTCCCGGTACGTAGCCCCCTCCTCGACCGGAGTTGTCTGCTCGGGTACACAGTCTAGAACATATAACCAGGTTTTGAACATAGAATAGGGACGTTTATTTGCATCACGTATGACTTAAGGGACTCAACACAGGGGTTGAGTCCGTCTAGGACAGGTATCCAAATATGAAAAGACCATCCTGCATTTTACGTGTTGCATTTATTTGTCTTGGACCGTCATGTTGACTGGTTAAAAAAAAAGAGAAGAGAAGATATTTTTGTGAAATTGAGAAAAAGAGAAAAGAGAAAATGGTAATTGTTTGATTTTAGAAAAACCAATAACCAAATACTGTCGAAACTCTGCCGAAATTTTGAAAAGGGGTTGAAAATAAATTTTTGATTTTTATTTTAGCCAAAGCAAAAGAAAATATAAAAAGAGTTTTTTTAGAGTTATTGCAAATAAATAAAAATTGTTATCAAAATATATGATTCGTAAAATTGAAAATGAAATTTTTGGTATTTTTGTTACTTGATTTTTGCCGAAAATTAAAAATGGTTTGTTTTAAAATAGTTTGAACGAACTACGCTGGTTTAATTCTCGCCACGGTGAGATACGTAGGCAACCCTTAACGGGTCCAACCACACCTTTTTGCGAAAATAGCCAAAAATATCAAAATTTTGATTTTGTTATAAATAAGTCAAGTGACGCTATTCTTGTTTAAAATAAGCCGAATGTCCCTCAAAAGGATGCTGAAAGGCCGTTTTTGCAAGAATAGCCACTTTGAGTCATTTTAAATAATTTGCGGGCACAACCTTGAAATATCCCTTGCGGAAATGTTGAAAGGCCATATCCGCAAAATCAAGTTAGGGTCATCTATCAACTTTACAAAAAATAACCATTTTGTTAAATAAGCTATTACATGGCCGATTTTTGCCACAATTGGCATTAAAACTTTCTCAGTCTTGCGTTGGCTTGTGGTGATGCTGAGTGATGCCCCATGGGCTCCTGGATGAGAAATTTTGACGTGTTTTAATCATTGAGTTTGTAGTTTCTTAAACGAAATTTTGCAAAAATAGCCACTTTTCAAAATAAGTCATTACATTGCCACTTGTTGTTAAAAAATAGTCTCAGTCGACATTGAAATACTCTTAGTCATTGTGGAAATCTGTGGCGATGCCGAATGATGCCCTACGGGCCACAAGATGTGAAGTTTTGATGTTCTCTGGATCTAGTGTTAATCATCGAGTTTGTAGTTGGAGTCAGCCTCTATAATTTCCTTCAAAGAAAACAATTTTAAAAATCAAAATAAACATCTCTTTATTTTTGCATTAATTTGCAAGAACTACGCTCGGTCTGGTTCATGCGGGGTCATGATACGTAGGCAATCCACGTAGGATTCGACCATAACAAAAGAAAAGAAAAAAAAAAGAAAAGCCAATAAAGGCAAAAAGAAAAGAAAATAGCAGAAAAACAAGAAAGAAAAGAAAAGAAAAATCAGAAAGCTAAACGCAAACATGGTGGTTTCATATTGATTATGCCAGAAAGGTGATTGGTTTGTGGTTTCCAAAGTGGTAATTCTTCTCTACAACAAAAGAAAGGCAATGACAAACAACAATAGAATTTATGTGGTTGGTACCGCTACCCAACAATAGGTGGGTGAACAGGATAATGGGTTAAATGAAGAGGTGCGAATGTTGAGACAACACATGACAGATATGTATCAAGCCTGGATAACTGGAAAGGCACCACCCCCGCCACCACCAATGTCTCCTGTCATATCCACTACCCCGAATAATAAATACGGGAAAAGCCCTCAGGGTGAACTTTATAATGGAAAGTGAAAGGGTCACAGGAAAAGTAGGGCGAGACGAAATAGCCATAAAGCCAAAAGAACTATCCTTAAAGAACATACAAGGAATGGAAGACCTGGGAAACATGTCTCACAAAGAATATTCTGTGTCCCCCGACATTCGCCTGCCCGTGGGGTTCGAAGTGCCGAATTTTAACTTGTACGATGGGATTGGAGATCCGGTAAT
>MU785589.1:0-44462 GCA_026770625.1 Nicotiana glauca
GCTTAAAGTTGAAAGAATGAACTAGGATTGGAATTTTGAGTAAACAACCTCGGAATCGGGATCCGAAGGTTCCAGTAGGTTCGTATGATGATTTCGGACTTGGGCGTATGCCCGGATGGGGTTTTGGATCACCCGGGGCGCCTATTGTGGAAGTTAGCAGTTTGGAAGAAATTTCTTAAGTTTGGCTTAAAGTGCATTTCAGTGTTATCAATGCCCGTTTGAAATTCCGAGACTGGGAGTAGCTCTGTATGGTGATTCTGGAGTTGGGAGCGTGATCGGAAGTGAATTCGGAGGTCTGTAGGTCATTTTGAAGCCATTTGGCTAAAGATAGAAATTTGAAGGTTTTTGAGAAGTTTGACCGGAAGTGGACTTTTTGATATCGGAGTCGGAATCCGATTTCGAAAGTTGGAGTAGGTCCGTAATGTTAAATATGACTTGTGTGCAAAATTTGAGGTCAATCGGGCACGATTTGATAGGTTTAAACATCAGAAATAGAAGTTGGAAAGTTCAAAGTTCATAAAGCATGAATCGGGGTGTAATTCATGGTTTTAGCGTTGTTTGTTATAATTTGAGGCCTCGAGCAAGTCCGTAATGTGTTTTGGGGTTGGTTAATAGTTTTGGTTGGGGTCCCGAGGGCCTCGGGTGGATTTCGGGTGGATTTCGGGTGGCTAACGGATCAAAAAATGGAATTTGGGAAGGCTTAAGGTTGCTGCTTCTGTCATAACCGCATCTGCGGTTCTTGGACCGCAGATGCGGCCAAAATCTCGGAGAAGCGGAAGGGGGCCAGGCCCAAGGGAAGCGCAGAAGCGGCCCAGGGATCGCAGAAGCGGTTCCGCTTAAGTGGCCCTCTTGCCCAAAGCCGCAGAAGCGGCCAAAAATCACAGAAGCGACATCCACAGAAGCGGAAAATGCACCGCAAAAGCGAAAGTACCTGGAGGCGGCAAGGTTGTTTTAAATCATGGGTTGAGTTCATTTCTCTCATTTTTCATGGCTTGGGGCGATTTTGGGGAGCTTCAAGAGGGGATTTTTGTCATTTAATGATTGAGGTAAGTTATCCTCACCTATTTTGAGTTAAATACATCAATTGTGTAAGGATTTGGGCGTGAAAATTGTATAAAAATTGAGGTTTTGGTATAAAACCTAGAAAATTATATTTTTGGAATTTAGCCACGATTTTGAGTATGGAATTAGGAGAAAATCATATATTTGAGTTAGTGAGTTCATGGGTAATCTTTATCTTCGAAAAATTTTGGATTCCGGGCACGTGGGCCCGAGGGCGTTTTGGTTAACTTTTCGATCGGAGTTGGGGATTGCTATAAATTAGATTGTAATGAATAATTGAGCATGTATTAATGGATTTGCGTGACCGTTGGCTAGTTTTGGAGCGTGGTGCATCAAGTAGAGTCTTCGGAAGGGCGTGGAATGCCGGTTATGAGTCTTCGGAGCAAAGTGAGTCTCCTTTCTAACCTTGTAAGAGGGAATTGTCCCCATAGGTGAAATAATTGATTGTGTGCTCCTATTTGTGGGGGCTACGTACGCACGAGGTGACGAGAGTCCGTGCGTAGCTACTATTATGCTATTGTCCGGGTAGTTAGGACCCATAAGCATGTTATACTTGGATTATTTATGAACTCATTGATAGCTTGGATTGGTTAAATCACCTTTGATTAGTAAGTGAATTTAAAAAGAGATTAAACATTATTTTTCCTGAATTGTTAAAAAGAGAAATTGTCTTATTTGGATAAATAGCCCCGATAAATTCTTAATTGGCTACTGAGCATATATTTTATGTGTACCTGCGTCGCATGTATGATTCGTGAGCAGGGTATGTGTTTATTTATGGAACGGGCCGAACGCCTCGGCAGATTAAATAGATGCATCTATGGTTCGTATCGTTCGACCCTCGGCAGTGCACAATTTACATTCCTGTTGGATCGGGTCGTCGCCTCGGTGTGATTTGCGCATGTTATTTGTCGTTTGAGAATTTTAAATGTGGATTTGGCCTTCGTGGCTTGATATAAATTGATAAGATAATAAAGAATAAACTTTGGAAGCCCTTGCTTAATTGTTGAAGGTGTTTTACCTGTTTTTCTGGCTTCGCGAATTTGAACTACCATATAAATCCATGATTTTCCTCGCATTTCTAGAATATTATTAATTGACCTCTAGTGAGTGTCGAAGTTGGCCATCTCGTCTCTACTTCTTCGAGATTAGGCCGGATACTCATTGAGTACACGTTGATTACGTACTCGTACAACACTTCTGTGCATTTTGTTGCACATGTATATATACCTCTAGCAGCCTACTGGGCGTAGCAGCGCGGATGATTTTGGGACTGGGTGAGCTGCATTGTTCGAGGCGACCCGCAGCTAGTGTAGTTCCTTTCAGCATTTGTATATTATTCTCTGTCCACTGTATTTCGGACAGATGTTGTATTTTATTTTCCTTATCAGTAGTTGCTCATGCACTTATGACACTGGGTTCTGGGATGGTTTTTCGAAAGATTTGTACTAATTATTTATTGTTTAATTTGAATTGAAGTAAAGATTGTTTTTAATTATGAAAAATGGAAAGAGAAATCTTAGCTTTTCAAAATTATTAAAAGTGGATTTAATTGATAATTTAGTTGGCTTGCGTGACAGAGGTGTCCGGTGCCACCACGACCCTTAGTGGATTTTGGGTCGTGACAACATGGTATCAGAGCACTAGGTTCCCATCGGTCTCACGAGTCATGAGCAAGTCTAGTAGAGTCTCGCAGATCGGTACGGAGACGTCTGTACATATCCTCGGGAGGCTACAGGGCTATTAGGAGTACTTCCCTTCTTTGTTTCCTTATCGTGCGGTTCGATTTCTTTGAGGCTTATGCCTTTGATTCCTTCCCACTCAACCGTACGCGACGCGAGTGCTTGTTATAAATCGAGAATTGAAGAATCATAATGGTACTACAAATATGGTACGGATGTTTCTCCCGGTATAGCTGATCAGATTATTATCGTCACTTTATGGAAGAATAATTTATTGTTTCAGCCCAGTAGCGGTACTTATGAGGGCTTTAGGGCTAGGCACAAGTTGCCACGATGCTTATGAGCGATTATTTCGTAGTGTTGTTGTGATGGTAGGGTGTTTGCCCACGTGTCGGGGTAGTGAATAAATTGAAGGGAGGTTTACTCAATGTGTAATCAAGGGATTCAGTATTTCATTCCCGGCAGGGGAAAGTCAATCGAACTAGGGATGGTCAGATGTGGACAAATGGAAGTAATGAAACGTGGTAATTGCAAGTGTGGCGGAGTTCTCCTCTATATGGGGGTGATGTTGTCCTAATTGGAGGCTTTAAGTTTGTCGGTGTTATGATCTGCTACAATTCGCCTTTGGGGCAAGATATTGTGAAATAGTATTGGAGATACAACTATCAAATATCGCAGGGTGCGGTGGTTCTGGACTGAATCAGTATTTCAAATGTTGTCGGTTTAATAAAGACGACCTTCAGAAAGGTCTGGGGTTAGTAGGAAATTATGGATTTGAGTTCTATGAAGATAAATTTTATTTAGACAACGATTGGGCAGCAAAAGATGAGAAAGGCATGTGGGAAGTGTCAGGCAGAGTTTTAAACTTCTAAAAGGTCAGGCTTAGGGAGCGCAGGCCGAACAGTTGATTGAAGGAGTGAGTTTGCCCAAAGTGGGAGAGTGGCAGAGTTGTATAGGGCCTAGTAGTAGGATGACTACGCGCCTAAGGATAGTTTGGAAGGATCTGGGATCTTAGCGTCGAGCAATGGAAGTCTGTAAAGTTAATTTGAAGCATGGGGTTGTTATGCGGCAGGAGATTTGGTATGACGGAAAGGAGATGCTTGAAATGAAGAAAGATGTAGCATGACTTTGAAGTGGAAGGATGTTGTCACACATTTAATGGGTGTCCACGAGGGGTAAATGGACCGGTACAGCTAGGGAGTGAGCTTGGACCTAGGAGGGTTATTTCCTGTGAGCAGTTTAGCGGTCGCGTGGTTGGCGAGGCTTCTGCGAAGAGTTCTATGGGTTATGCAGCAAAGGGAACTATTGTGTGAATGTTATTAAATGATTTAGAGCATCAAATTGGGTTTCTACGGTAAGATATCGAGAATGTTGGCGATTGATTGCGCAAGGTTATGTCAATAAGAGATTAAGAATCCTCGTGAACTCCAGAGTTTTGTAATAATAGCTTCAAGCTAAGTGCGAGAGTCCCACCGCCTATGATTGTGTTGCATGGTTAACTACCCGCGAGGTTTCTGGTTATTTGCATACTGAGGGGTTATCCCAGCTACGGAAAAATACCATAAGTAGTAATTTGAGCAGAGGAATTATTAAAGATGTGCTATGGTTAGCCTTATGGGCTCATGTTCGAACTTGGGAAAAGATTCATAATTTATGCCTTATATAGAAGCGGGTTAAAAGGGGAGTGACTCTGCCAGGTGCTTTATTGAGAGGGTATTAGTGTGCTAGAAGATTCAGGGAGTTGATTATATTCGGGATCAAGTCAGAGCGGGTGGCCCTTAGCAACGGTCCTAGTGGAACTCAAAAGATAAAGTGTGGTACCTAATGATTTCAAGCCTATAAGTACAACTAAGAATCAAGCTTTGTAGCAGCTTATGAGAAGGTGACCAGAATGTTCTATGATGTGTTGCCTTGTGGTGTAGCATTTGAGAAATGTGAAATAATTCGTGAGATTTGAGACAGCATGGTCTCTCGATTCAAGGTCACTCGGGGTGAGTGTAGAGGGAGTATGTTATGTGTTGAAGAGAGTTAGTATTATTTCCAAAGCAATCAAGGATAAATTGGAAGGAAAGGGATTGATTAGCCATAGTTGAATTTGGCATGTTGTGGTTTGTGATCAGTTCATTCAGCATGATCGAGTTATGTGTATGATTTGTGGCGGTACAAGTGAGATTTGTCGGCCGCCGTAATTGACGTTATTCAGAAGCATTCTTCTGTGATGGCTTGTTAAGTGGAAGCGGGTTCCGGAAGGAATATGGTGGCTTGTGCCACTACTTAGAGATTTGCATATCCTTCGGTTATGGGAATTCACTTGTGTGTTGCTATGATTCTCCTGAAGTGAGTTAAGTGAAAAGTTCGTATATGATGAAGTGTTAAAATATTAATGATTTCAGAGTTATGATGAAAATCGTGTTCTATCGTATATTGGCACGTTGGGTGCGGTGAGAGGTATGGAAGTTTGAAACGAGAATCAAAGTTGCAGTTCGATATGGACAAAGATGTCGCAAGCTCGGATAGGCCGGAAAGGAGTTTCGGTGTTTAGAGTAAGTTGGGATTGTCTTCAGCGTCACTTGAGATCGGTGTTTTGTAAAGGGGGCTTGTATTATGGTTAAGGATTCTGATCGCTTTTCAGCGTTGGTGCGGCCGATGGTTTGGATGAGCAGACCCGTTATTTATTTCGGAAGATTTTGGGAGCGTGCCCCACGGGAAGCTTGTATATGCGTGACATGTAGTCATTTGATTAACTAAAGATTTAAACCAAGTGTGAGGATTGTGGTAATATCATTAATTTGGGAATTTAGGCATGGAGGGCACTTTGTTTATTGGGTTATGAACCGAGGAGGTTGCTCGGTTATGATGGTTGTTCTTATGAGTTATGAGGAAAAGGGAGTTACTATGGACCTTTGAAAGGTTATTGGCTTAACTTGGTGTGACTAGGATCGACTTAAGGTCGGTAGATGGGTTTAAATGTGAATATGGGCTCTATGTCAGGCCAGTTATGTTCATTTCAGTAGCGCGCTCCTTATGGAGTAGTCAGGGTGTTATCTCATTGTCAGATATTTCATGTAGTGACGCATTGCGCCGTGTGAGTTGTGAGACGGCATGAGAAATTGTGTATGTGTTGAGGATCCGCGTGGAAATGTCGTATTATGAGCAAAATGGCTCCTAAGATTCAGATTATATATAGCACCTTAGATATGCTTGAGTTTCGAAGCTTATGGCGCTATATGTCCCCCAGGGAATGGTACTGTACACTTAGAGTGCTTGTGACCAAGATTCGGTATTTCATTGTAATGAGCAATTTAGCTTGATATGTATCTCTTTATGTGAGTTCTACGTGTGAATCGGGTGGCACGCCACCATGGGTATGTTACTTGGATCGGGTGGCACACCGCCATGATTATATTGTGAGGATCGGGTGGCACGCCGCCATGGTTATGCTGTGTGGATCGGGTTGCACGCCGCAATAGTGTGATGTTGAGTGTAGTTTTCTATATGCTAATTTTGTATGTCCTGCTTCCTATTTTCTAAGGAAAGTCCGTAGTAGTGCGGGAGTTAGGTACTTCCTTCCAGAGTTCGTTTTCCTTTGGCATTGCGTTCGAATTGGTGGTTTATTGGCGCATGGTAGCATTATGTGAGATTTTAACAATTTCTGGGGTGGCTTATTGCCTGAGCAGTTGTATCGGATGAGACGAGATCTCTTGATCTAGGATTCTGTGCAATCCAGCTGTATGAGGTATGTTATGGAGATAAGACCATTATTGGGTTCAGAATGAGGTGAAGGTTTTGTCAGGAGTATAGACCTAATGTTTTGTTGACTCGGCAGTCGATTATAAATGTTGGTACATCTCTTCCGTCATGACGGTATGGTAAAGGATAGAGTAAGACCTGTATATATCATAGGGTGCAATGAGAACATCAGATTAGTAGGATTTTCACCAAGTTGATCAGAAAAAGACTATTGTGGTCCTGTGGACTAAGTGTTGCAAAGTAAGAATCCAGCAAAGTTATGCAGTCATGTTGTTATACCCCATTTTAAACTGGTTAAAGTAGAGTATAACATATTTGTAATTCTGAGGTTAATTAATTAAGAGAGTCACCACCTAATTATTTTTAAGGTGAATTAGGACACCTAAAATGATTAAAGTAATTTTATAAAGTATAACTCTGCTAATGGTCCAATTAACCAAAAGTTCTAGGTAAGGGTTCAATTAATCTAAAGGGAAGGTTTTTTAAGGTACCCTTTAAGATCCATATCAAATGGTTAACCGACCGAACTTAAATTAATTAAGGCTAAGGGTCGGTCTTAAGTCTAAACATATATAAGTGTGCAAAATATAATTATTAAAAGGGGCAGTATTAAATCAAATATAAAAAACTGTTGATACGTTTCAAAAAGCATCAGTTAGCTTGATGTGAAGACTAAAAATTAATAGTTCAACTTAATGTAAAAATGCCTTTAGGCAGTAGCAAAATACTTTTGTTATCATATATGTTTAAGTAGCCCAGGAATTATAAAGGGGCAAAAATGGGTTCAACACTTTAACTTTTAAAACTATTTAAAGTGGAGCAAATCAAAATCGATTTGAATTCCTGAAATAACAAAGAAAATGTGTAGAAGATAGTTTTCATATTTTTCAAAAAGTAGTACCGACTTTGGTCCTTCAAGCTTAGAAGAGAATCCAAAGTTTACCATCAGACATTAGTCTTTGAAAAACGTCCCACTTAGCAGATAAGCAACTGATATAGGTTCTGATTTCAAAGCCTTAATTTAGGTGTTGCATTCTACTGTGATAAATTAAAAATCATTGTTAGCTGGAGATATATCACCTAACGAAACTCAATTAACAGATAGCATCTCTAGGTTCAACATGCAACTTGAAATAAACTTGTTAGTCACAGTAGGGAATAGAACAAGAGTAAATGAAAATAGAGTAAAATGGTTCAGAGCCATCTTCAGGCCCAACATAAGATTTTGTCTTCTGTATGTTTGCTGTCAAACAAAAATAAAAGTCGGGAAAAAGCAGCGGCATGGGGGCTCTATGCGGCAGCGACATTGAGTCTCAGCTTGGGACTCTTCGGCTCCGGTATATCATGCAAAAAAGAAAGAGAAGAGGAAAATGAAAGAGTTAGAAGGTAGTTTACTATCTCTAATAACAAAAGAAATGATAAAGCCTAGCAGATTCATGACCATGTAAATATTCAAATGTATTATATATCCTTACAGTGAACCAATTGTCAAGCAAGTCCGAGATTATATGACAGACATGGCATATCATCAACAACTAAATGTCACGACCCAACTCTCAAACCCGATCGTGATGGCGCCTCTCGTGAAGACAAGGCTAGCCAACAGACATCAATACCTCTTTAATACTTACTTAGCATAAATAAGTCTAAAACATTAATAAAATTATCATATGTGCGGAAGAAAAATAATTAAACAGGGAACCCATCCCGACTCAGCCCGAAATCAGGGTGTCACAAGTCACGAGCATCTAGAAGATTTTTGATATAACTACAAAGCCTGTAATACATGGATTAAAAATTTAGAATCAAAAGAAAAAATCCAGTGCCGCGAACGCTGGCGGTCACCTTGCTCAGCTACAATAGCAACATCCTCAACCAGCTCAAACCCGCTACCGGGTAAACCAATACCTGCATCTGCACGCGAGGTGCAGGGAGTAAAGGGAGTACTCCAACTCAGTGAGTAATAAAGGTAAAGAATAACTTAGCAGCAAGAAACCACGTAAAGCAAGTCATCATGCTATATAGTACAGTGTAACCCTTTGAGAAAACTGTGAAACCGTGAAATCTTTGAAAATATCTGGACTCGGTTTTAAACCTCTTTTGAAAATATCTTTTTCCAACAGGTAAGCAAATTAATGCGAAATAGATAGTGCAAGTCAGCACATAAGTCAGCCCCTCGGGCACAACACTCCATTAACAAATAACACCAGAGTATCAGGTAAGCAGTGCAAGAAGTAGCATGGAAGCCAATAAAATGCGAGTGCTGAAATGTCATGACAAATAATACAAATAGGAATAAATGCATGAGTGCAATGCAATGCATATGACGGTACACTCCAGTACCCGCTGAGGCGCGCAACCCGATCTATTTAACGTCGACAGCGCTCACTGGGGGTGTGTACAGACTCCGGAGAGGATCCTATAGCCTAAGCGCAATATCAAGCCATCTCGTGGCATCAACCAGGTCCTCGGCCTCAATATCCATATAACACCGCTGCGGCGTGCAACCCGAGCCATCCATAGTCCATAAATACATATGTAACACTGCTGCGGCGCGCAACTCGATCCATGCTCAGTTCAGAAATGCACATAATCCACTGGGGTAATACAACATAGTAGTTCTCAGCTCAAAACATCAATAAAATACTGTTTAAGTTTTCAAATCTTAGAAAAATGGCTAAGTTCGCAAGACAGTATTAAAACCTTGGACCAAGATCAAATAATATGCAAAGTGATGCGAAAACAGTGATATCAATCCTTTAAGGATTCACATAGTTGGCACGAAGCCCAAACATGGCAATCAGCCCAAATTATGATGATAACAAGTAGTTTCAGTCAAATACATAGTAATTTCATCAATCGGGACGGACCAAGTTACAATCCCCAACGGTGCTCTACCCTACGCTCGCTATCCGGCGTGCAAGTCACCTCAATACAGCACTATGATGTGCAAATCCGGGGTTTCAAACCCTCAGACTATCATTTACAATCATTACTCACCTCGAACCGGTGAAATCTCTAGCTCGCGATGCCTTTGCCCCTCAAATCGGCCTCCACATGCGACAAATCTATTCAAAAACAGAGCGGATACATCACAATATGCTAAGGGAACAATACCCAGTCGAAAACAATCGAAAAATAGCAAAAATCTCGAAACTATCAAAACTCGAGCCCCGGGCCCACTTCTCGAAAAATTATAAAATTTACATCAGCGGATTTCTCGTCTCGCTACGAGTTCATACATATCAAATTTACCAAAATCGGAGCTCAAATACCCCCTCAAATCCCAAATCTTCATTTCAAAAGTCAAGCCCTAGTTCTTCCAATTTTACTCAAATTTCCATGAATTTACAGATTGATTCTTAAATAAATTGATGTTTCTAGGCCATAGGACTCACCTCCAATCAATTCCCGTCGAAACCCTCTTCAATTTCTACCAAAAAGCTCTCAAGTTGCTCAACAATGGAGGAAAATGGACCAAGCTTCGCGGATGAAATAATATAAAACCCTTCTGCCCAGGTGTATTTTTACCCTATGCGAACACGGTCAACACCCCCGCGTTCGCGATGACCAGAAAATGTTGACCAAAATTTAACTCTTCGCGAACGCGGCTCCCAGCACGCGAACGCGAACCTTCAGAAGCTCTAACTATGCGAACGCGTGCCCTTTGACGCGAACGCGATGAACAAATTTCACCAGGCCTTAACTTCCTTCTACGGGATCGCGGGAACACCATCGCGATCGCGATGCTTCGCCTTTCAGAACTACGTGAATGCATCCCTCTCCCACGCGAATGCGAAGACCAACTTTCCAAGCCCTCACATTTCCTCTACGCGTTCGCGACATCACCCACGCGAACGCGAAGGGCAAATCTCTACAACACCAATAGCTGAAAATCTGCTACTTTTAAAATCCAAAAATGGTCCGATTTACCATCCGAAATCACCCCGAGGCCCCCGGGACCTCAACCAAAAGCACCAGCACACCCTAAAATATTATTCAAACTTATTTCAATCTTCAAAACACATCAAACAAGGCTAAAACCATTAAATCACATCGGATTCAAGCCTAGGTTTCTTCAAAACTTCCGAAATACGCATTTGATAAAAAACTCGACCAAAACACCTCCGAATAACCTAAAATTTTGCACACACATCCAAAATCACCTAATGGAACTATTGCAACTCTCGGAATTCTATTCCGACCCTCGGGTCAAAATTGCACCTATCAACCGAAATTCGCCAACATACTAACTTCGCCAATTCAAGCCTAATTCTACACCGGACCTCCAAAATCAATTCCGATCACACTCCTAAGTCACAAATCACCTTCCGAAGCTAACCAAATCACTGAAAATTATATCCGAGCCCTCTAACTCACAAGTCAATGTCCGGTTGACTTTTCCAACTTAAGCCTTATTAAAAGAGACTAAGTGTCTCATTTCCTACCAAAACCAATCCAAATCAACTCTAACACACCAAATACTGATAATAAAACATGAAGAAGCGTAAAATGGGGGAAACAGAGTGATAACTCATGAGACGACGGGTCGGGTCGTCACACTAAAAGAGAAAACATATTATGGTAGAGTAAAAGGGGGTTGTTTCAAGTTAAGTAAAGTTGTTTAAACCTATAAGCATGGCTTCTATATATGAGTGAGTTTTACAAAAACTAGAATTGTGATTCCTACATAACTCAAGCAGTGATCCATACCTAATAGCAAAGTATTTCGGTTTAAACCGTAGTGCATAGAGAACTTTAATGTTCTATCACCTATAATTATTAGGAAACTACAATAATTTTTTATGTGATTTATTAACTGTTTCTAAAAGATATATTGGTCTTAAGGCAGGGCTTCTAATGACTGCTAAGTAAAGTCTTACTACCTAACTTTTAGGAAAACATACTAAGCTTTTAAGCTTACATTAACATTGCAAAGTTGAAAAATATTTTATATAAGAACGTGATTTTTCACATATAGGTAAGAGCAAAATCATAACATATGATTTCTAACAAATGAACACATAGATGACAACTCGAGTCGAAATAACCTCAAGGATCAAAATAAGGCATCCCGCCTATCTATCTATTTTTTAGATAACACAAACAAATGAACTAACACTACTTCCTGACACACATAAAATCACCAAATTCCAGAATTGAAAAGGAAAAAGAAGAAAATAAAGCTGACTACGACGGAATTTTTGAAGCATGAATTTTTCATATGACAAACAGTAACAGGTGAGGTATATTAGCATTTACTGTTAATAGACCAGAACAAGCTATTAAAATTAGCTAAATCATGATATCTCTTTAAGCATTTTTATCGCCATTTATCATTCAGTTACATGGAAATAATATATTCCTATAGTCATAGTATCTAAACACACAATATCAGAGTATCAAATCAATACTCTTTGAACTACGTGACAGAGGAAAGAAAGAGCACTGACTTGTTTGGGGGCAGTGAACTAGGACGATGTCGGCCCTGAATCTACTCTCTCATTATGTAAAGATTCAAACCTCGATCGAAATGAGTTCCAAAATCTCTGTCACGGCTAAAGTTCACCGAGACAGAAAAGAAAAACTTTGTAAGAGACTCATGAGTAATGTCGACTATATCAAATGTGTGAGTGATAAAATAGTATTTTTGATTCTTGTGTCTAGTATCGACCGCCCAGAAACCCTTCTTTGATAGAAAGTAAAGAGAGTATTTATAGAACAAATTAGGGTTCGGAGATAATTTTTGGGCAGGATCTCTTCAGCAGTAATTTGAAATCCAGGGCTTGAATTTTAGTCAAAACAACCGTTTGAATCCGAACGTTGATATGAGCAGGGTGTTCACGTAATTTGGTCAAGTTCTTAAAAAAAGATGCCTTTTTCTCAGCGAATGCGCAAAAGAAAGGATAGAGAAGGACGATCTTTGCCTCAAATGGAGTGGGCATAGCCTGGTCATGGCTGAAAGGAATTTGAAAGTTAACATAGAAGAGGAAAGGGGTGAAGAGAGAGTGGCAACGTCTGTGATGGATTAGAAAATGAATCTAGGGTTTGGTAATGAAAGAATAACTCTCAACCATTTGATCAAGACTAATTTAATCCAACGGCTAAAATATTTTCCATGAAAGTCTTAATGGGTCAGTACATTGTTTGGGTATTGAGGTTGAAAAGTTGGGCTGAATTAAAATTAAAGAAGGTCAAATAAGATTTCTGAAATGGCCCTTTAATCGGGCCTCTTTTTTTGTGTGGAAAATTAGCTAGCTTTTCCTCTCTTCTTTTAATTTCTTTGAGCTTCTAAATTAGATCTACATGTTATATATAGTAATGTTAAGTAGATAATAATATTAATAATAGTAGTATTAGTAGTAGTAGTAGTGATGATGATAATAATAATAATAATAATAATATTAATAATATTATTAATGATAATAATTATAATAATAACAATAATAATAATAGTGCTAGTAGTAATAGTAATAATAACAATAATAGTTGTAGTAAATGAAAAATAGTATTGAAAAATAAAGTATTTGATGTAATAATAACCTAGAAGCTCAAGAGAATAAATTGGAAGAAAGGAGGGACGAAATTGGATGTCAACATATGTTTGAGTACAGCGCGTAGTGATTGATATGGTGGTCGTATATTGGAAACGGGCATGGCACAGGATTCCGGATGTTGGAATCGGGCTCTAAGGCTTATTTGCTTGAATAAAAGGGAAATGATCAGAATTTATCGAGCTAATATGCTCATCTAAGTTGTGGTAGCACGGGAAGGTGCATAAGGTGCTAAACAGTGATTTCAGACTACTTCCGTATAGTTCTCAGCACGTTCGAGGACGAACGTATGTTTAAGTGGGAGAGAATGTAACGACCTGACCGGTCATTTTGAGTACTAGCGCTCCGTTCAACAGTCAGAGGCCATGAATAGCTTCATTTCAGGTATTATGACTTGTACGCGTTGTCGGAATCGAATTTCGGGAAGTCCAGAGTTGATTTGGGAAGAGAATTCTTATTTCGGAGGCTTAAAGCTGAAAGAATGAATTAGGATTGGAATTTTGAGTAAACGACCTCGGAATTGGGATCCGAAGGTTCCAGCAGGTTCGTATGATGATTTCGGACTTGGGCGTATGCTCGGATGGGGTTTTGGATAACCCGGGAGCATTTTGGCGCATATTGTGGAAGTTAGCAGTTTGGAAGAAATTTTTTGAGTTTGGCTTGAAGTGCATTTCAATGTTATCAATGCCCGTTTGGAATTCCGAGACTAGGAGTAGCTCCATATGGTGATTCTGGAGTTGGGAGCGCGATCGGAATTGAATTCTGAGGTCCGTAGGTCATTTTGAAGCCATTTGGCTAAAGATAGAAATTTGAAGGTTTTTTAGAAGTTTGACCGGAAGTGGACTTTTTGATATCGAGGTCGGAATCCGATTCCGGAAGTTAGAGTAGGTCCGTAATGTCAAATATGACTTGTGTGCAAAATATGAGGTCAATCGGACATGATTTGTTAGGTTTAAACATCGGAAATAGAAGTTAAAAAGTTCAAAGTTCATAAAGCTTGAATCGGGGTGTAATTTATGGTTTGAGCGTTGTTTGTTATGATTTGAGGCCTTGAGCAAGTCTGTAATGTATTTTAGGATTGGTTGGTAGTTTTGGTTTGGGTCCCGGGGGCCTCGGGTGGATTCCGGGTGGCTAACGGATCAAAAAAATAGAATTTGGGAAGGGTTGAGGTTACTGCTTCTGTCATAACCGCATCTGCGGTTCTTAGACCGTAGAAGCGGGACTGCAGATGCGGCCAAAATCTCGCAGAAGCGGAAGGGGGCCAGGCACAAGGGAAGAGCAAAAGCGGCCCAAGGACCGCAGAAGCGATTCCGCTTAAGCAGCCCCCAGACCGCAGAAGTGGTCAGCTTCCTCTTGCCCAAAGCCGCTGAAGCGGCCAAAAATCGCAGAAGCGAAAAATGCACTGCAAAAGCGAAAGTACCTGGAGGCAGCAAGGTTGTTTTAAATCGTGGGTTGAGTTCATTTCTCT
The DNA here is from genome assembly GCA_026770625.1 of Nicotiana glauca. Classification (NCBI taxonomy): domain Eukaryota; kingdom Viridiplantae; phylum Streptophyta; class Magnoliopsida; order Solanales; family Solanaceae; genus Nicotiana; species Nicotiana glauca. The sequence goes on from MU785589.1 coordinate 14,517, forward strand.
CATTTTTCATGGCTTGTGGCAATTTTGGGGAGCTTCAAGAGGGGATTTTCATCATTTAATGGTTGAGGTAAGTTATCCTTACCTATTTTGAGTTAAATACATCAATTCTGTAAGGATTTGGGCGTGAAAATTTGTATAAAAATTAATGTTTTGGTAGAAAACCTAGAAAATTATTTTCTTGAAATTTAGCCACGATTTTGAGTATGGAATTAGGAGAAAATCATATATTTGAGTTAGTGAGTTCATGGGTAATCTTTATCTTCGAAAAATTTCGGATTCTGGGCACGTGGGCCCGAAGGCGTTTTGGTCAACTTTTCGATCGGAGTTGGGGATTGCTATGAATTAGATTGTAATGAATAATTGAGCATATATTAATGGATTTGCGTGACCGTTGGCTAGTTTTGGAGCGTGGTGCATCAAGTAGAGTCTTCGGAAGGGCGTGGAATGCCGGTTATGAGTCTTCGGAGCGAGGTGAGTCTCCTTTCTAACCTTGTAAGAGGGAATTGTCCCCATAGGTGAAATAATTGATTATGTGCTCCTATTTGTGGGGGCTACGTACGCACGAGGTGACGAGAGTCCGTGCGTAGCTACTATTATGCTATTGTCCGGGTAGTTAGGACCCATAAACATGTTATACTTGGATTGTTTATGAACCCATTGATAGCTTGGATTATTTAAAACACCTTTGATTATTAAGTGAATTTAAAAAGAGGTTAAACATCATTTTTCCTGAATTGTTAAAAAGAGAAATTGTTTTATTTGGATAAATAGCCCCGATAAATTCTTAATTGGCTACTTGAGCATGTATTTTATGTGTACCTGTATCGCATGCATTATTCGCGAGCAGGGTATGTGTTTATTTATGGAACGGGCCGAACGCCTCGGCAGATTAAATAGATGTATCTATGGTTTTTGCCGTTCGACCCTCGGCAGTGCACAATTTACATTCCTGTTGGATCGGGCCGTCGCCTCGGTATGATTTGCGCATGTTATTTGTCGTTTGAGAATTTTAAATGTGGATTTGGCCTTCGTGGCTTGATATAAATTGATAAGATAATAAAGAATAAACCTTGGAAACCCTTGCTTAATTGTTGAAGGTGTTTTGCCTGTTTTTCTGGCTTCGCGAATTTGAACTACCATATAAATCCATGATTTTCCTCGCATTTCCAGAATATTGTTAATTGACCTCTAGTAAGCGTCGAAGTTGGTCATCTCATCTCTACTTCTTCGAGATTAGGCGGGATACTCATTGAGTACACGTTGATTACGTATTCATACTACACTTATGTGCATTTTTGTTGCACAGGTATATATACCTCTAGCAGCCTAATGGGCGTAGCAGCGCGGATGATTTTGGGACTGGGTGAGCTGCATTGTTCGAGGCGACCCGCAGCTAGTGTAGTTCCTTTCAGCATTTGTATATTATTCTCTGTCCACTGTATTTCAGACAGATGTTGTATTTTATTTTTCTTATCAGTAGTTGCTCATGCACTTGTGACACCGGGTTCTAGGATGGTTTTTTGAAAGATTTGTACTAATCATTTATTGTTTAATTTGAATTGAAGTAAAGATTGATTTTAATTATAAAAAATGGAAAGAGAAATCTTATCTTTTCAAAAGTATTAAAAGAGGATTTAATTGATAATTTAGTTGTCTTGCCTGACAGAGGTGTCCGGCGCCACCTCGACCCTTAGTGAATTTTCGGTCGTGACAAATATATTAAAAATCATTCAACAAATATAAAAGCATTCATCGCTAAAGTCATTATATATTAGAAAGCTATCCTTAAAATAAGAAGAAATATTTATACATTAATATCCTAAGTAATAGGTTTAATGGTTATTATGGTATATATTATATTTTGTTAAGGGCATTTTTGGTAAGAAAAAAGTCAAAATTGCTTTTGCTTCTGCTTTTGGGAAGAAGCTACTTTTTTCTGTTTCTCAGAAACTTCTTCTGCTTCTTCCCAAAAGCACTTCTTTTCCTCAAAAAAGCTTGGGCAAACACCTCAAGTCAGGGGAAAAAAGTGCTTTTGGGGAAAAAGGTATTTTTGGCCTTTTGAGAAGCTTGGCCAAACAGGCTATTATAGTTTAGTACAAATATAGTAAATAAAGAAATTAAAGAATGATTTCTACCTAATACCAATGTCATATTTATCAAAGTCTAGTTAGTCCTACAAGTTTTCAGTTCTCCGTGATTGTCACAAATCATTTGGAATCTATTCACAATTAAGCAAGTCTCAAGACGAATTCAACTACCATATCTCTTAAAAAAACATGGACACTGTTATAAATAAAATTGTATTTATGGTGAATGTTTATATTTTAGAGAGATTATAGGGTTTATTACTTGGTGACTAAGTCACTCTTTTCCTATAAATAGAGGGGTCTTATTCCATTGTAATTCATCTCATACCAATAAGAATATTCTATCTCTACTTTTCTCTGCAATACTCTTGTTCTTAATTTATTATTTTATAATACGTTATCAGCACGAGACTCTAACCAATTGAGTAGAATTTTTGGGATTGAGCATAATAATTGTCACTTATTCCATGAACTCCTTCATAATTAAATTCTGGATATAAGGTAAGTATTTTACTTTATTTTCTCGTTTAAATTCTTGACATTCTATAATTTGATTTTAAATACAAGCAAAGATGATAAATTTTGATTATAACTCTAATGGAGTTTGTAAGAAATTATAACCACCCGAAGTGGTAAAATTTCTATGCCTCGCCATGATCAAATTCTTGTATGATTTTGGGCAGAGAATTAAAAACTCGTTCCATTGAATTTGCTCCATTCTCATTCCCTTAAGAGAATGTGATAGCAGTATGTGATAAGTCTGAAAGAAGATAAAATTATTATTATAAATGTATCAATAGATATGGACGTGGCAATAGACGAATTTATAATCGTCATCATTGTGGTAATGAGAACAATAAGGATTCTCAAAATAATCATTCACTTTGTGAAAGTAATATTTGTCATCGATTTGACATAAATTTCGTAAAACACATACAGATGACTATGGTCCATTCATGGTGTGAATGTGAAAACATCTGATTTATGAATACATATTCATTCTTGGAAGAAATGAATGTGCTAGTGGTAGTGAATATACCACACTCCCCTCTAAAATGAGGTTTGAGATAATATAAGAAAATAATGTCATTATTATGGCATGAATGGTCATTGGTCACGTACCTATTGTGCGCCAAAATATTTTGGTAATATGATTATTAAAGAATAACAGTAATGCAAGAAACAGATCTTGCATATAATTTTGACCATGACTATAATGGTATAACTTTCTCGTTAAAAGAGATATTCACCATATGATGTTGACGAATATGTGGTAGTACAAAGTTAATTGAGAGTTCTAGAAGAGCCAATTATTATTATATTGGAAGAAAATTGATTATCAATAAGGCATTATGTTGTAGTAAGTCTCAGGGAAACTTAATTGAGTTTCTAAAGTATTCGCGAAAGCGGTTGGTCATAGTGAGACTATAAATAAAGGAAATATTTAATATCTTCTATTACTACAACTTGTAGCGGGGTAATATGTATGTGAAAAGTTACCCGCTTTATTTTCCAGTTTGTACTACAGAAATAAAAGAATACCTCAATAAAGTGGATGTTTATTGATATAAAAACTCATATCATAATAAACTCGAGTTTATTGATAATTGAACACATCATGGTATAAATTTAAAGTTTATCAATATTGATAATTTATTCAGTTGGCATAATTGATTTACCCATATCAATTTAAGTTTGATATGCAAAAATAAAAGAGAATTCACATGGGTAAATATTAAAGAACTAGAAAGTTCTTTACGAATTATCTTATGTTGTCTGTTCTCATTAATTAATATACCAACTAAAATTGGGATTGAATCCCATGAATACTGGAAATATCAAAGGTGAATATGGGCCCATTCACCTGCCATGTATACCACATAAGATGCATCTATGAAATGGTTACATGTGCGATTATTAATAACCCGCAACATGATATTTTGCGAGGTAACTTGCTCAATAATTTAATTTCGAGTATAATTTTCAGATTTTCTATTCAAGAAGTGCATCTTGATAAGTTGGTTTACATCACAATTAGTTTAACAAAATGATTTATTAAGTGCCTCTACTTAATAGCTAAGTAATTGATTATGAGAATAAAGTTATCTATATCAGTTTGATATATGTTATATACCAAAGTATATTATTTTCTCCCCTCACAAGTGGTTTAGGGTCAGAAATCAAATAATTCCATCTTATTATTATTGATGTGCGGTGTATATTTTGATTAATACCATAACACATAAATATGGATTTCCAAAGTTGGGGAAGCAAGTTAGTTTTTCTAACATGAGGGGGAGACATGATAAACAGTTGAGAAAAGTTACATGGAATAATTATCATTTGTACATCTAGATCCTCGAATAAGATAACGTGAACTTGATGTTCATAAAATGATAATTCATGTGCAATATATTGCAAAGCATGCCACACGCATTTGCTGACCCAAAAAAAGTAACTATATTATTTTCACTGCAAATGCTCATATTAGAATAAATCCTAGAAGGACAAAGTCTATGGTACGCTTAAAGCGTATAGACAAATCGATTTCAAATAAAATCCTTGATAAAGAAGATGATCAAATGATCAAAATAATCATAAAAAAGGAGGCAAGTGATCTAGAAGATCACATGACATAACACTTCATAAAATCTCATGAAAGATCCAGGTACCTGAATATATGAATGAAGAGATCTCTATGTTATGTCTTTATGAAAAAGAAGAAGGTAGGAACCAATATAAAATATTCGTCGACGACATCTATAAAAGCGCTAAGTATAGATGAGAATTTTAAGTCTGTCGAATACAGATACAAAAATATTGGCCAAATAGAAGAGATGCAATTCAAATATATTTGGTTTCATATGAAAGACGTGTAGTTTTGAACATATAGTTCAAACACTTGAAAGTATAAAGTCAATAGTATGTGCAATCAGTTTTCGATATCTTATATGTCTAACATGACATGAAAACTTGATATGCATCTAAAGTCTATTATATGGCTTATATGACTTAACAATCCCAGAAGGATTTAAATTGCTTAAAGCATATAGAATTCATGGTCATGAAGTACTACATCCTCAGTGCAATTTGTGCACAAATGTATCTTGCTATAACTATATACATGATAATATGATAGCATGAGTTTTCACCTCCACGTGAAGATATTAAATTTACGATTCCAGCAAGATCATATGAAGACAATTCATCTTTATCAAGAATGATGATTTCAAGGTATTCATTCAAGTTAATATGACTGATTTGTTCATCAAATCTCTACCAAAGATCTTTTGAAGATGGTGCACAAGATTGAAATGCAAATGCTTAAGGATGTGAATTAATGCTCTCATCAGGGGAAGTTAATACGCGTTGTACTCTTTTTCCCTTACAAGGTTTTGTCCCACTGGGTTTTCCTTGCAAGGTTTTTAACGAGGCAACCAAAAGTCGTATTTCTAAACATGTGTACTCTTTTTCCTTCTCTAGAATTTTTTTTCCACTGGATTTTATTTTAGTTAAGGTTTTAACGAGACACATTACCTGTTGAATAAATATTCAAGGGGGAGTGTTATAAATAAAATTTTATTTATGGCGAATGTCTATATTTTAGAGAGATTCTAGGGTTTATTACTTGGTGATTAAGTCACCATTTCCTTATAACTAGAGGGATCATATTCCATTGTAATTCATTCCGTATCAATAAGAATTCTCTCTCTACTTTTATCTGCAATACTCTTCTTCTTAATTTATTGTTTCGTAGGAGACACCAAATTTTTTGACACGATTATGTAGAAAATGAAGAGCATGTGGATAGATGAAAAAGAATAAAATTGTTGGGATCAAATTGAATATAACACCAAACACCAAGCACTCATGACACAATTTATCCTTCTTGTTTCGTATTCACAGTCATAGAACGTCGTCGTAGCCTGACATACAAATATCTCCCTCTCAATCTCAAACCTTTACCCTTAAACCCTCCGAAGGAGGGCAAATAAGGCTTAAACCCTGAAAAACCCTATCCTCATTCTTCTCCTTCTTCAAACCCTAATTTCCTCCATATATTTATCTTCATTTTCTATGCCGTTCAAGCTTTTACCACAGCTTCGTTTCTTCAATTCTACATTCCCAGTTACCCATTTTCCGACCATGAAATGCAATTCAACGTTAAAGCCTAAAACAGTACCCGTTTTATCTAGAATGTTCCCTCACAAGCTCAAGTATCGGTCAATTGGATTTCCAATTTTACCAAATCAACAACAGGAGCTCCGTAGGTACTCGTCCCGCTCAGGGAGACCAAGACCCGGGTCGGGTTCGGGTCATGAGGTGCGGGTTTCGAAGAGCTTGATTGAAGATGAAGCTGAACTCAGTGACTGGGTAAGTGGGTTGAGGTCCGATTCGTTTAAGAAAACACAGGTGTATAGTGATAGTGATGATAATGATGGTGGTAGGGGTAAATTTGGTAATAGGCGCGGTGGTGGAGAAGAGAAAGGTGAAAAGAGAAGGAGAGATGTAGATTTTGATGATTTTAATGGGCCTGGTAGGAGAAGTGGAGGCCCAATGCAGTCAAATTCGAGAAATGGAGGGAGGTTTGGAAGTGAATTGGACGGTGGAAGAAGTGGAGGAAGAGGTCAAATGCAGTTGAATTCGAGGAATGGAGGGAGAAATGATAGAGGGAGTAGAAATGAGGGTAGAGGAAGTGGAGGTCGAGATAGGATGGTGTCGTCCCAGAGGGGTGGAAGGTTTGGAAGTGATATAGGTGGTGGAAGTGAGGGTAGGAGAAGTGGAGGCCGTGATCGGATGGAGTCATCTCCGAGGAAGGGAGGGAGGTTTGGAAGTGATATAGGGAGTGGAAGTGAGGTTAGAAGAAGTGGAGGAAGAGATCGGATGGAGTCCTCTCCGAGGAAGGGAGGGAGGTTTGGAGGTGAAATGGCAGGTCCCATTGACAGTAAGAGGGGTACGGGCAGGGTTGGTAGTGGATATGGTAGAGATATGGGAGGACAAGGTGGTAGTGATAGGTTAGGGAGGAAAGAAGGGACTATGGGGCGAGGGAGTTCGACATTGTTAGATGAAGATGATACAGATAATGAGGATGAGGAGGAAGAGGAAAATGGTTATAAGGGGTTTCGAGATTTGATTGATAGTGAGGAAGAAAGTGAAGAATCTGATAAAGATGATGAGGTTGAGGATGGAAAAATGTTCTCTTTGGAAAAGGACATTCCAAGGGCATCACACACACGCTCAACTGGAAAAAGTGATTCCCACCTCACTGAGACCAGGTAACTCATAAACACATGACTAACCATGTATTATGCAGCATGCTGATTGTTAGAATCTTTTTGAGTAGCTGTCTGGAGCTGTTAGTAGCATGCATAATGAATAAATAATAGCACTCGGAATTATGTGCCAAAAGTTGCGAATCCGTTGCTAGAAAAGCAATGTGGATTTTGGTGGTTGTTGTTATTCAGTACTTCGAACTCATTTAAGATTTAGATCTGTGATAGTCGTGAGGGGGGGATACTCTTAAAGAAAATAGAAAGAGATAATGCGGGAAGTACTGGATTCTTGTTGTGTGTGCGATTGGATTAATGACAATTTAGCGGATAATATATCACCAAATATTATGGGAAGAAGAGAGACACTGTATATGCTTAATAATAGTGTAGGAAAACATAAACGAAGGGGACTAATAAAGAAACATAGATGAAGGTGTTGACCGCATGAATGTGCAGAGTTGCTCTTTTGCTTGTCTCTGTATGAACTGAGGAATTTTGCCCAAGGATGTGGTACATTGTCCAGTTTTAGATGGATCTTCTATAGAACCTTTAATTCTTAAGACAGTTATACTGTAATATTTTTGTTCATGCTCTAAGTAACCTCAAGGGAAAGTAATTGTCTTCCGTCAATTTAAATATCTCTTATTCTATTAGATAATATTTTTATCCTTTTCGCTGCAGATTTGATAAGTTTCCACTCTCTCCCTTGTCTCTGAAAGGAGTTAAAGATGCTGGATACGAGACGATGACCGTAGTGCAGGAGGCAACCCTTCCTGCTATTCTGAAAGGTTAGCCTCTTCATCTTTTGAAGCTTGAAGCACAGTGTGTTGAGATGACATTCATCACTTGATATATAGAGGTTGAAGGCTTTGTAAATCATAAGTTCACACTTCAACATCTGGCTCTACATGCAGAAACATATTATGTATTAGACTGCTATTCTTGCCTAGTCTGTTGCTAAGATTTTTTGGTCTTAAGCACTATTATATGTGTTAATGATGACAGTGCCTGTTGTAATCAATTGTATTTGGTAGGCAAGGACGTTCTGGCCAAGGCAAAGACTGGCACTGGCAAGACTGTAGCATTTTTGGTAAAACACTATATCTTTTCCATCAGAGAGTACCTATTGATGTATGAACAAGAAAAAAATGATGCATGCAATCCCATTTACAAATGAATATATACTCACTTGTGTCATCTGTTATCGTTGGTGTTCCGTCTTCTAAAATGTTTATAACTTCCCTTGTGACCTGCGGAATTACAAATCTCTACATCCTGGATTTCATGGAACAGGGCTGACAGAGACACCATTATTCGAACTGCAGGATGAGTATCTTCATGTTGTAGTGTTACCAATATGTGTATTCTTTTGGTTTGTCGAATGTGTAAGCTCTCTTAGAAAATGGAATTGCTCTACTTAAAGATTTGAGTGAGAACTCCAAACCTTTGTCCCGTTACAACAAAAAAATGACATTTCACTGGTTTAGTTTGTCACTTTTGGTGTTCCATTTCCTATAACTTCCTTGGTGACTTGTGCAATGGATGATGAGTATCTTTGTTTTGTTCTATCACTAACATGTGGATTCTTTTCATTGTTGAATTGAAAGAAAAATGTAGTTCGCCATTCGTTGCCTTTGTTTAAACGTGAAAACTCCTGTACTAAACATCACCGTGAGAATTCCCCACCTTGTCTTTAAACAATTGCATTAGTGGATTTTCCTAAGAACTACATATTAAAAGAAAAAACTCTCCAAAGAACTGCACTTCATCAATATCAGATTGGATATAGCTTGAGAAGGTCAAGGAAGATACAATGTTATCAAAGGCGCGCTTAAAGCCCTGAAGCGAGGCTCAAAACATGTTGAGTGCTTCGCTTAGCGGGCGCTTCAGTGTTGCTATCAAGGCTCTAAGACATACTTTTCTTTGCTAATGAGCGTAATCTGGAAGAAGCGATACTAAACAATCGATATTTCACTTTATTGTAAATTTTCTGCAATTTCTTTGTCTATATATTTGGTATTCATGCTTGTTGATATTAGTCTTGGACTACACATACATATTTTTTTCAGTTGCGCCTTTCTTCATTAAAGCCACACTTTATTTGTGCTTTGTGCTTAAAGCCCAAACAAACCTTAGAGCTTTTTTTTGTGCTTTTCGCCTTTGATAACACTGGGAAGATATTCTCCGGAACAAACTACATTGACCTGTTGTCATAGTTTGAGAGTAAAAACTTTTGGTATAAACAATAGTATTTCTATATTAGGAGATTTTCATAGTTAAGTATCCATATAAATTTTCCTATGCCTAGCAACAACAACAAGAATCCAGTAAAATCCCACTAGTGGGGTCTGGGAAGGGTAGTGTATACGAAGACCTTACCCTTACCCCGAGGGGGTAGAGAGAGGATGTTTCCGAAAGACCCTCGGTCAAGAAGACTAAAAGAGACAATATCGGTAACACCAACGGACAATTTTCCTATGTCTAGCATAGAAAGAAAATAACATTCACCTTTCTTTCGTTGTTAGCTCTTATTTCATGAAAATGATTAATAAAATATTTACCAAAAGATATCACAAGATAGTTAATTGGACCTGTTTGAAGTTTTAAATAAAAGTTTTTCAATTTTTTTCATTCATAGAAATTCAAGAAGTTACCCTGTATGTCACGAAACAACAAATTGTATACAGTTTTGACTTTACTAGTTAAAAATATTTGACCCAATTTTAACGAGTTGAATAAATTTTTAAACATGAATTTTCTTTTGGTGAACGAAAAGGTGATAATAGCCTGCTTATTTTGAGTGCCAAATTGTACTATGATTATATATGACCTTACAATTCTCAATATGCTGGTTGATTATTGTTCTTTGGTAAAACTATGTGCTGTCTACAAACTCCGCCTCATACTTCAGAAAAAGCATTATATACAACAAGAAATGGACAAACTAGATAAGCTAAGACATTTTTGTAATAATACTTACGGACAAAGTTGCATCTCTTTTGGGTCATGTACTTTGCCTTCTGATGTTATTAGCTTTAGATCTTTTGCTTATTGCATATAAGCAACTTTCAGTAATTATCAGATTTTCTGGTAGTCAACATGTCTCATTTGTTGATAGCTGCTTTTTACTAGTAAATTTCTTTCCTTTTAAGCAAACCGGAAAGGAGAGATTCAACAGCTATTTTCTGATTGAGTTATGACTTCGAAAATGGATTCTGTTTACGTAATCATTTTATTTAATAAAATATCAACTCTGTTAACTTAAGTCATGTTAAAGTTTCTCCAAAAGTTGATATAGAGTTTGCATAGTCATTTTAAAATTCTCTGAGAAAATAGCTGGCATCTCTGCGACCATGTCAGCCTAATCATTCCAATAATTTGAATTTCAGCTTCCTTCAATTGAAGTTGTGGTAAACTCACCCCCCAACACTCGTGATCAAAAGAGGCCACCAGTTCTGGTGCTTGTGATATGCCCTACCAGGGAGCTTGCAACTCAAGCAGCTACCGAGGCCAACACCTTGTTGAAATATCACCCTTCAATTGGGGTTCAAGTTGTTATAGGAGGAACACGGCTTGCACTTGAGCAGAAAAGGATGCAAGCAAATCCATGCCAGGTAATTAATTCATTGTGAAGTTCCTGCTTTATAAAATATACGTTGGCTCTTTTGATAAATAAAGCAGCAGCTCTCTATCCGAGAAGAAGAATTTAATTAGAAGAAAATTCTGATACGTTAGTAAAAACATCTTAAGTTTTTGGCGTCTCAGAAAAGGAGGTTTGGACGACCAGAATCTAGTAGAACTTCTATATTTAATATGCTTGTGTATTGGATTTAATGTTTCAGGCATGGGGTCACATTCAGTGTTGTCAAAGGCGCGCTTAAATGCGACACTGAATAATTGATATTTCACTTTATCGTTATTTTTTCTTCAACTTTTTTTGTCCATATATTTGTTATTAATACTTATAATTATTGGTCTTGGATTACATATACATATTTTTACTTTTTTTCTCCCGTTGCGTCCTTTTTCATTGAAGGCCACGCTTTATTTTCCCTTTGAGCTTAAAGCCCCAACGAGCCTTAGAGCTTTTTTTTGCTTTTTGCCTTTGATAACACTGGTCACAATAAGGGTAAATTAGGCCCTAAATGATTTGAAAAGTGCTTCTTGACTTGTGATTCCTTATTGATCTCACAAAGTACCTTGTTATATCAATAGTCATTGACCTTTTAGTTTAGTCGTAGACTCGTAGTCATCTTTTGTATGCATTCTTCAGACTGAGTAAGGCATGCTAATGAACTTTCTGTGGGATAAAGTGGCAGACAAGTCTTTGAGAAGGTACAAATGGGTGTGTAAGAGGCCAATTTTTGAACCATCTCAGTGCATCCTATCATTGAGAATGAATAAATTTATTATTTATAGTCATGATTGTCTCTCTCATCACAAGCAAGAATGGGTGTAGTCGCAAGTTAGCTTTTGACTACAACAACAACAACAACAACGACCCAGTGAAATCCCACGAGTGGGGTCTGGGGAGGGTAGTGTGTACGCAGGCCTTACCCTTACCCCGAAGGAGTAGAGAGGTTGTTTCCGAAAGACCCACGGCTCAAGAAGACAAAAAGACAAAAGAAAACAATATTAGTAACGCCACCGAAATAATATGAGACAAATATGACCAATAGAAACAAAAATCAAGAAAAATGATCCAAAGCAAGGCAATAGCTAAAGCAAGGCAAAGCAGAATAGTATCCCTACCAAACTAGTCTAACAAAAATATGGTATAAGATAAGACTCAACTACCTCCTAACCTACAACCATAATACTCGACCTCCACGTGTTCCTATCAAGTGCCATGTCCTCGGAAATCTGAAGTCTCGCCATATCCTGCCTAATCACCTCCCCCCAATACTTGTTAGGCTGTCCTCTACCTCTTCTCATGCCTTCCACCACCAGACGTTCGCACGTCCTTACCGGAGCATCAGGGCTTCTCTTCTGAACATGCCTAAACCATCTGAGCCTTACTTCCCGCATCTTGTCATCAATGGGAGCCACATATACCTTCTCCCGAATATCAACATTCCTAATCTTATCCATCCTAGTGTGCCCGCACATCCACCTCAACATCCTCATTTCGGCTACCTCCATCCTCTGGATATGTGATTTCTTAACCGGCCAACACTCAGCCCCATACATCATGGCCGGCCTAACCACCGCTTTGTAGAGCTTACCTTTAAGTATCAGTGGCACTCTCTTGTCACATAATACTCCAGATGTTAATCTCCACTTCATCCATCTTACCCCAATACGGTGTGTAACATCCTCGTCGATCTCCCCTCCCCCCTGGATAACCGTCCCAAGGTACTTGAAGCTGCCTCTACTCGGGATGACCTGTGACTCCAGCCTCACATCCACGCCTACTTTCCTCTGCTCAGCACTGAACTTACACTCTAGGTATTCCGTCTTTGTCCTGCTAAGCTTGAAACCTTTAGATTCAAGAGCTTGTCTCCAAACCTCCAACCTTTTGTTAACACCGGTTCGCGACTCATTGATCAGAACTATGTCATCGGCGAATAGCATGCACCATGGCACATCCCCTTGAATGTGATGTGTCAACGCGTCCATCACCAGGGCGAATAGGAACGGACTGAGCGAAGAACCTTGGTGTAACCCCATAACAACCGGAAAATCCTCAGAGTCTCCTCCTCCTGTCCTAACCCGAGTCTTCGCCCCATCATACATGTCCTTAATCACCATAATGTAGGGAACCGGCACGCCTTTTGCCTTCAAGCTTCTCCAAAGAACTTCTCTAGGAACCTTATCATACGCTTTTTCTAGGTCAATAAATACCATGTGCAGGTCTTTCTTCCTTTCCCTGTACTGTTCAACCAACCTCCTAACAAGGTGTATAGCTTCTGTAGTGGAACGACCCGGCATGAAACCAAACTGGTTGTCGGAAACGGACACCGTCATCCTCAACCTTGCTTCGACCACCCTCTCCCATACTTTCATGGTATGACTCAGTAATTTGATACCCCTATAATTGTTACAGCTCTGGATATCACCCTTATTCTTATACAGTGGGACCATCGTACTCCACCTCCCCAATTAATAAGAAACTAGAGCATCTTGGTTGCTTCTATGCTTCCAAATCTGCTTTCTTTGTTTTGTTCTGTTTTGTCTTTATATCATGGATACTGATTGATATTCACTCCAGAAATAACTACTAATGTCACTTATCAAAAAAGAAATAATTACTAATGTTTTCCAATATGTGACTCAGATACTTGTGGCAACACCTGGGAGGCTCAGAGATCACGTGGAGAATACAGCAGGGTTTGCGACACGATTGATGGGTGTTAAAGTGTTGGTGCTTGACGAAGCTGATCATTTGTTGGATATGGGATTCCGTAAAGAAATTGAGAAAATCATCTCTGCTATTCCAAAACAGCGCCAAACACTTCTCTTCTCTGCAACAGTTCCGCCAGAGGTATTTAATTTAATTACTCTCTTGGAGTAAGTAGTATGAAGAGATGGAACTGAATTAACCTTTAACTTTGCAGGTCCGTCAAATTTGCCATATTGCTTTGAAAAGAGATCATGAATATATCAATACTGTTGAGGAAGGCAGTGAAGAGACACACGCACAAGTAGGTCTTGGTTATTTCTTAGAGTTCCGAGAACTGATACCTTTGTTGGATATGACTTGTGACTTTTTTAATTGTTTCTGAAATCTTCAGGTTCAGCAGATGCAGCTGGTTGCTCCTCTAGAAACACACTTTTCGCTCCTTTATGCTCTACTAAAGGAGCACATCGCTGATGACGTTAACTATAAGGTACTATACTTGGAAATTACTATATTTATACACATTGTTTTCTTCGGTTTCTCAAGGGGAAAAAGGAAAAGTAGGTCAATATCGGTAGCTTGGAAAGTCAAAATGGTCTTGGTAAGTCTCATCTATTATGATGCTCTTCTGGTACTTGAAGATACCGCTCACTGGTTAATGTTATGATCTGCTCTTTTTATCCCAAAGTACCCCCAAAAAAAAAACACTTGAATCCTTGGTTTAAGTCTGCCATCACAGCTTACTTGTCATATATGCTATATTTGTTTTTTTGAATGGTAAGTACTCTTGTCATATATTCTATATTTGAATGGGAAGTTCAAATAACAATTACTTGCAAGTGCTTCCAAATTTCTTAGACTCTGATGCTTGACTGCAGGTTCTTGTATTTTGCACAACTGCAATGGTAACAAGACTCGTCGCCGAACTTCTTAGTGAACTTAACCTAAATGTCCGGGAGATTCATTCCCGTAAGCCACAAAGCTATAGAACAAGAGTTTCAGATGAATTTCGCAAGTCAACAGGTCTTATTCTAGTTACCTCGGATGTCTCTGCCCGCGGAGTAGATTATCCAGATGTCACCTTTGTTATACAGGTATGTATTGTCAACTTGGATTATATGTGATGTTTCCTGCTCAATCTGAAATGTCCTTGGTTCAGTCTAGTGTTTAAATTTCTCTACCAAGCCAAGGCTGATATTTGTTTTTGTAAACATAAGTTGTGTCAAAACCCTCTTACCTTGCACGAGTGATACCAAAAACTTAATCAACCTTGATTCTATTATCCGAAAGTCTAAGTCATACATTCGTTGTTCAGTTGGAAGTGTTTTCTTACCAGAGTTTTTTTGCTATTCATCTGGACTGATTTCTTAGAAATCAAGCTTTAAATATATATATCGTCTTTTCAACTGCTTATTAATGGATATCATGCGTCTGTAGGCTTATGTCGACTCTTTACTTTTGTAGATTGGTGTGCCAGCTGATAGACAGCAGTATATCCATCGTCTAGGTAGAACTGGGCGGAAAGGCAAAGAAGGACAAGGCATTTTATTGTTGGCTCCATGGGAGGAATACTTCTTGTCTACAATTAAAGATTTGCCCATATCAAAGGCACCCGTACCTTTGATTGATCCAGAGACCAAGAAAAAGGTTGGTATCAACTTCATGTGAAGCATGTTTCTTTCTAGCTAGTGGCAGAGTCTGAAGCGCGAAGCTGAATCTAGAGTACTTTGTTCTTGAACTTGTTTAATTCCTCGTTTTTCTTTTTCTATTTTATAAATAATATGTTTTTGATAACCCTCGGGGATTGGCCCGGTGGCAATAGACTTGAGCCTTGGAGTTTGCTCCCTTTCAAGTTCGAAACCCACTGGGTGCAAACAATTTCTGAGGGCCATCGGACCGGGTAAAACTTAAATTAACCGTGGTACACTTGCGGGAAACTCCTTGCCGAGGGCCTGTGCACCCCCGGGATTAGTCGGGGCTCTTAGAGACTCGGACACCCGGTTTAAATAAAAAATAAAATAAAAATATATGTTTTTGATAATAGCAAGACTAAGCCAACATGTATGCTTGTGTAGGTGGAACGTGCACTATCCCATATAGATATGAAAAGCAAAGAAACTGCATACCAGGCATGGCTTGGTTACTATAACTCCAACAGAGCTATTGGTAAGGACAAGTACAGACTTGTAGAACTTGCAAATGAGTTTAGTCGGACAATGGGGCTTGACAACCCTCCAGCAATTCCAAAGCTTGTTCTTGGGAAAATGGGCTTGAAAAATATTCCCGGACTACGTTCCAAGTAAGTTGAGATAGCGTTGCTTCTTCATATATGCATACAAGTGTATATATACATAGTGCAGGTTACACAATGCAACAATTATTATTTTTAGCTTAGTGCTGATTTTGCAACGTTTGTAATCTCTCACTACTAGGGAGAATTGAGAGCCTACAGAAACATAATTTTGGAGTTCCTTTTTGCTAACAGGCAGATTGGCCTTTCCCCTTTCTAGTTATACTATATTGATTCTTCATTCAGAGTGCGGGAATTACAAATACCTGTAGTTCTCAGATATCAGCAATTCTAGAATCGTAGTTTTGTTATCTAACTTTTCATAATGTGAATCAAAACCACAAATGGCGCTAACAAGTTAATGATGTGTATCTAACTTGTGGGAGGACATCTTGAAGTTATTTTCAGAAATTCTTGAATTTGTTGTGATCTAACTTTTGCAATATTGAAATGAAATAAACATGAACACAGTGGGAATGAAGGTGTAGCTGACTTCGTGAATTATTTTACTAGTTTTTTCTTTTTTAGGTTTATCCTTTTCTTGAGAAATTGGTTTAATGCTCCTATTGCTATTGACAACACCAAGTTCTAGAACATATGACTGACCCCTTGAAGCCCAAATTGACTATCACAATTACAACGGTCAAGAGAATTCATGCTTATATCTATCAGATACGGGTATGTTCTAACAGAAAAATTAGTATTTTCCTGTGTGTATTGAGACCAGTTATGATTTGACCGCAACTGTCAAAACAAGAAAATCATTGCGGCACCAATAAAGGGATTTGCTATATAGAAATCAAGGTCGTACTAATGTAAAAGGTAGAGCAAATGCTGCACAACCCCAGATTTGATTCAGGGGGCACTAAATTAATCTGTGGAAAATTGTTCACAAGGATGGATGGAACTGGCTCAACAATTTTTTTCAAATAATAGGATGTAAATCAAAAATATATGTTTCGAAAAGTACCTCCACCATATGGATGAACTTCAAACTATAATTCTTTTTTTTTTTTTTTCCTGTGTTGTGGATAAGGTGATTACATTGTCTAAATACGGTACGGCAATAAATTTGATGCGTAATTGACATATGACTACGAGCATTTATTGAATAAATAAATAGGAATCTGTACATGGTATGTGAGAGGGAACTCTTAGAGTCAATTGCCTGGATGGTCATTCATGTTGTAGAAATGACTTAAGAAAGTCACTTTGTTTTTTCTAGGACAATAAAATCACTCATGTTTGCTTATATATCTCAAAAGGTCACTACTCACACTCTAACTAAAATCATTTGCCATATAATTTAAAATGCCTATTTACACAAGAATACCCCATTTTGTAATTATTTTTTAGGATAATGAAATCACTCATGGGCATTTTTTTATCTACTGATGTGATGATCTCTGCTACTCTTGTGGTAGTTTTACTTTTTAATTTTGACCACTTCTAAGGATCGTTTCAAATAATTTTCAATTACAGTACTAGTTTTACGGACTTTAATGTCGTTAGAAAAAGTCTTTTGTGACAACTGACAACTTTTTCATTGATTCTGTTGACTGACAATCCTATTTCTTGTTAGTGTCTTGAGACAGTTTTTTTACGATATTCGATATTCATTCTAAGATATAAAAGAAATTTAGAATCTTATCATTATATTGTCATTCCAACATAGCCAAACTTGCCTTTATTCAAAGGGATTTTTACCTTCTTATACCACGTATGAAACCTTATTACCTTCAATGTTTAAGGTTTGAATTAATTGCATTTTAGCATACTAAATTACAAGTTATATACCATAATTAATTTAGAGGTATAATTAATTGGCAGTTTTTTACTCCTTAATTAAAGGTGTCCATATATCACATGTTTCTCTCTCCCCTTAATTCCTAAGATCTGACCAGCACCGTTTTCCCCCTCCCATTTCTTTCTCTTCTCCATTCCTTCTTCTTCTCAAAAAATACATAGATGCGACCCATTTTTTATAATCAGATTTTTAGCCAAAGAGATTCAATATGAAACCCATTGTTTCGGTTATTGTAATTTCTGGTAATTGTCAGATATTGTTCTGAATTTTAACAACTACGAGATCGAGAGTAGATGTATGACACAGAAGACTTTCTCAATCGATCAATCAACAATTCTGAAATTGTAAATTAATATTCTTGACAAAGAAATCTTTGAAGTCTTCATTGTCCATGTATGTTCTGTTTATTGCTGATCCAAAGGGGAAGCTGTTTTTTTCTTGTCTAACTGTAACAAAGGTGCTGAGCAAATTGCCTGAGTCTAATCCTGAGAATTTCACGATGACGTCTCTCTTGCGTATCTGTGGATATACTTGGATGTAATTATAGTTTATTTGTAGTTTTTTGTAGAAATTTTGTAGATGAAGAGCAAATTTTGTTGTCAACATTTTTTTTTACATAAGATTGTAGTTTAATTATAGTATAAATGTAGTAATTTTGTAGATACCCTTAAAAACAATACAACTTTATACAATACTTAAACTGATTTGTAGTTTATTTGTAATTTTTTTTGTAGAAATTTTGTAGATGAAGAGAAAATTTTGTAGTCAGCATTTTTTTTCAACATAGATTATAGTTTAATTGTAGTATAAATGTAGTAATTTTATAGATACCATTAAAAACAATACAACTTTATACAATACTTAAACTGATTTGTAGTTTATTTGTAGAAATTTTGTAGATAAGGAGAAAATTTTGTAGTCAACATTTTTTTTCAACATAGATTGTAGTGTAATTGTAGTATAAATGTAGTAATTTTGTAGATACCCTTCAAAACAATACTGCTTTATACATACGTAAACTGATTTGTAGTTTATTTGTAGATTTTTTGTAGAAAATTTGTAGATTAGGAGAAAATTTTGTAGTCAACATTTTTTTTCAACATAGATTGCAGTTTAGGTACATCAAACTTAAATTAATATAAAAAGACATTGATGATTGAACAAATATGAATATTTATCTAACTTGAACAAATGGAAATAGAATTATTACCATTTTAAACAAGATGTCATATAGAAAAAAAGTAAATTTGATTTCCTAATTAATTCTTCGTTTCACTGCCTTCTAAACTCAAAAGAAAAAGGAATAATTTGAGAAATATTAATCAGTTCGAAGATTGACGTAACTGATGATGGAATATTGGAGGGTAATTAAAGAGCAAAGAGCAGAGGCAGTAAATAATTGCACAAATTCACGTGAGAAATCTCCTTTCCCTTTTTAAAATTAAATTTAATGTAGAATCAATTAATACCAAAATTCTCTCCTTAATTTTAGCGCGTTTTTGGGGAATATTCTGCCCTTTTAATGCCTAATAGTCGAATGGTATATAAATTGTAGTTAAAGTGTGGACTGGGCGGGTAATTAACAAACTATGCACATTTAGGGTAATAAGGTTTCATATATGGTATAGTTAGGAAAAAATCCCTTATTCAAAGTACTAGATAGGCGTTGGCCCGTGCTAACACGGGCCTAACAAATTGAACGCTCCAAATATGTAGTTAAAATAGTACGGACTAGCCAATTTTTAGATTGGTCATTCAAAAATTATCAGCGTTTGCAAAGTCATTGAAAAATAGCCACTATTTTGCTGCAATAGAGACCGGTTCAGCATAATATACTGAAGTTCGGTGCACCTGTGTATGAACTTCCATCATAATATACGGTATACGTTGCTGGCTTTGAGTCCAATCTCCAGTATATTATGCTGGACCTGTATATTATACTGGAACTCCAGAGTTTCAGTATAATATATTGAAACTCCAGTATATTATGCTGGAGTATTTTTCCGGATTTTGAATAATGTTTTCGTTCAGATTTATCTTTACATGAAAAGTGGCTATATTTCGATTAGTTTTGAAACTGTGACTATTTTTGAATGACCACTTACAGAGTTTCAGTATAATATATTGAAACTCCAGTATATTATGCTGGAGTATTTTTCCGGATTTTGAATAGTGTTTTCGTTCAGATTTATCTTTACATGAAAAGTGGCTATATTTCGATTAGTTTTGAAACTGTGACTATTTTTGAATGACCACTTATAAATTATGATGTCATGACCCGGATTTATCCCACCATCGGGCATCGTGATGGCGCCTACTAACCGAACTAGGCCAGCCAACATTATACATTCTCTATCAACATCACCAATAAAATATATTGTCAACAATTAATAAATGCAGAAGACTTTTAAGTTTAATAAGATAATATAAGAATGCGAAATTTCAAAAATAAATCACTACCCCAAAACCTGGTGTCACTAGCTCACGGACTACTATAGAATACTACAACCAATCTGAATGAATAAAAATACATAATCCTATTTCGGAACAATGAAAACA
The DNA here is from genome assembly GCA_026770625.1 of Nicotiana glauca. NCBI lineage: Eukaryota > Viridiplantae > Streptophyta > Magnoliopsida > Solanales > Solanaceae > Nicotiana > Nicotiana glauca. The sequence goes on from MU785589.1 coordinate 34,873, forward strand.
AACTGAAATAAAGGAAAGGGACTTCGGCCTGCAAACGCCAGCTAGGCTACCTCGAAGAGTCCCCGGGCTGATGATAACTCCTGGAATAAATATCCTACTGCCGCTGTCCGAAATCTGCTCCTGGATCTGTGGACAAAAAAATGTACAGAGTGTAGTATCAGCACAACCGACCCCATGTGCTGGTAAGTATCTGGCCTAACCCCGGCGAAGTAGTGACGAGGCTAGACAGGACTACCTAATCAACCTATACAGTTCTATATACATATATACACCAAAACAACTAAAATACTGAAGCTAAACAAATAAGAGGGAGGGAACATGCTGTGGGGAGTATAATTAAATATACAGTTTATCAGTGTAATTAATAAATAGGGCACAACAATAATTATCACAGAATAAGAAATTCAATAGTTGCACGGCATCAACCTTCGTGCTTTTACTCTCATTCTCACCCAAACAATCATATAAAAATGCACGGCATCACCCTTCGTGCTTTTCCTCACATAACTCTCATTTCATGGCACGGAATGACCCTTCGTGCAAATATAATCAAATCAGAGCACGGAATGTACCTTCGTGCATAATTAGTCACAACATAGCATGGAATGACCCTTCGTGCAATTATAATCAGAAATAGCACGGAATGACCCTTCGTGCAATATCACTCTTCCTCACCCAAACAGCAGTCACAACCAAACGGGCAAGAAGAATAATTAAATAACAAATACTATCCCGGCAAGAGAGTAACAACAATAACAACTGGGTCCCGGCAAGGGAACAATAACAATAACTTTCACAACCCGGGAAGGGTAATACTCAGTAATTTTAACCATCCCGGCAAGGGATGTATCACAATTCCTTTCAATACTTTCAACTTTAATTCAATAGTATTTATCATTCGAGCCAACGCTTCACAATATTAATATTTCACAATTTAATTCTCAACTCTGCACAGTCGTAGTAAATTGTACTTTAACTTAAGTGAATTTTCAAATTTATCTCAAGACATATACAAATAAAAACCCACGGTCATGCTAGACTCCGGTGTATAGACACTCATCACCACGCCTATACACTGCACTCGATCATTTAGCAAATAGCAATTTATCATACTCTAATCCTATTCCCTCAAGCCAAAGTTAGATCAAACACTTACCTCGAAGGTTTACGGCCAACTCAATCCTCAAGCAAAGCCTTTCCTTTCGAATTTCGCTCCAATTCAATCGTATCTATACACAATTTATTTAATATCATCAATAATACTCAACAATCCAACCCAAATGCCTAATTAAAGTCTTTCTAACATTCTGCCCAAAAATTACAAAACCGACCCGGCCCCGCTTGGTCAAAACTCGAAGTTCGAACTAAAATAAATTCACCCATACTCTCACGAGTGTAAATATATAATTTGTTCTTAAATCCGATCCCAAAACGAGGTCCAAATCACTATTTCTTTGAAAAGTGTAAAAATCCCGTAATAGCTACTGTTTTAGGCTTTTAAAATTACTGGGCGAAATTGCCCTTCGCGTTTGCGTACACAGTGTCGCGTTCGCGAAGGGTTGGACAGAATGGGCATCGCGTTCGCGTGGACCAAGTCGCGAAGGCGTAGAAGAAAAATTGGGGGCTTCACAGTTGGCCTACGCGAACGCGTGAGGCCTTACGCGAACGCGTAGAAGAAACAGGCCAGGCTCCGCGAACGCGGGAGCCTTCACGCGAACGCGATGAAGAAATGTCTGCTGCAGATTTTCTGCAATTTTTCTAAGTTCAAAACCACTCCGTTACCTATCCGAAACTCACCCGAGCCCTCGGGGCTCCCCAAATATGTACTTTTAATGATTATTTGAAAATTTTATTGCAATTAAGTTTGAGTAAATTATACAGTTTGATATACTTATCTTCATATATAATTACTTAGTTAATATGAAATTGAGCGTTATTAAAATGAGGTAATTACACTCCCTCATTCTCAAGGGGGCAAAAATTGAGGGTAATTACATGATGGCATTTTGAATTCTTATTTTTCTTAAAGTATATTAATAAATAAATAAATAAATAAATAAGAACTCTTTTTCTCCTCACATTTGACTATGAAAACGTTCTTTCTTGCTCCTAAATTCCCAATTCCATTCCTTCGTCTTCTTACTATTGGTCTTCGAAATTTTTGTAAAGTATTTGTGTTTAAAATTAATTTATATTCATCGTTAGTCAAAGTTAGAGGTGTTAATTCTTTTTTTTTTTTTTTGGCTGCATTAGTATTTTTTGTGCCCAACCTTAATTCGCTTTTTTCTGTTAATTTCTTTGTACATTTCCCTGAGTTTTTCTTTTCCACCTTATGGAATTATTTCCATAATTTAAATATCAATTTTTTTGGTAATTGTCTCTCATCTTCTATAGCACTTGAGAATTCATCTATCATAAATAAAATATTTTCCTAATAAAAATGATTTAACCCATCATTATCAAAAAAGTCAAATCGGTATTAATATGACATTAATCTGCTCATATAATCAATAGTTTCGTAAAAATTAATCTTAAAATATTGAAATGCTACTTATTGTTTCAGTTTTCCGTATTACAATCGTCTGCCAAATTCATTTTGTTTTTATTAACCAATTGGTGAGTAAAAATCTAACTTTCGAATAAATATGGTTTGCTGCTTCTTAAGTATTAAGTTTTGTATGTTGTTTAATTTAACGAAATTTGTAAAAAAAAATAAAAATTTAAAAGCTAATTGATTTTCTATTTTGCTTTAGAAATTAGTCAATTGACCTTAAAATAAAATTTAATAATTAAATAATTAAATTAATAAATTAATAAGTTGGTCCTTGTCAATTTCTTGTTCTCATTTTACGTATATTGGATAGCTTGTAATATAGTTTTCTTCATTATAGCTCAGTGTTGAACTTATCTGAAAAAATAATTAGTATTATATTTCCAGGTATTTTTAAGTTAATAAATTTTATTAAGTATTTATTTAATCTAAGCGATTGTACAATAGTATCAGGAAAATGTAAGTCTTTAGTATTGCATATTGATATGACAAAATGAGAAATAACTAAATGATAGCGTTCTCATATTATTTTTATTAGCAAGTAGGTTAATTATACATTTAATATGATTAAGTAGAATAAAATCTATTTGAAAAATATTTACGATACTTATGGTTATTTAACCAAAAAATTGTGGAATTATTTTAAAATAATTTATAAGGTTTTCCAAAAGAATTAGTCACATATTTTACATATAATGGTAATTCACTACTATATACCAAGTATAGAACGACAATGGCAATGATACAAATGCATGAAAAATGCAAAAGGTAAACACAAGTTTAGGTGGGGATGGGATGCGGGGCCCACATGGGTGAGTACAAAGTAAAAGTGTAAGACAACCACTGTGAGAACCGAGAAGTACGTAGTGACAGTTGATGATATAAGCAAAGGTCAATTTAGTAAAGATTCTCCAAAAGTTGTACAGAAGCTATAGTAATATTCCGTTTTAGCCAACTATAGTGTTCCATTACGTCTGAAATGATCAAATTATCCTTTAAATCCCAAGCACATATGTCGTCCAGCTGTGTGCTAACTCCCCCTTATTAGATAGTAGTAGAATGTGTGGCATGACTTCGATTAATGGCTTGTCCCAACTGATAAAACCTCCCGCTACGTAATTACCTCTCATAATTACTACTAAATCTTATATTGCCTTATTATCATATTAAGCTCTTGAAAAGTGGTCCTTAAAAAACAGTCATTTAATATATAATTTAGATCTTGGATCGAATGTTTGTGGATAAAAAAAATAGGTTATTCTTGTATAAATAGGTATATATAGGTTATTCTTGTATAAATAGGTATATTAAATGACATGGCAAATTATTTTTGTGAGAGAGTGAGTAATGACCTTTTGAGATATATAGGCAAACATGAGTGATTTTGTTGTCCTAAAAACGAAAGTGACTTTCTTGAGTAATTTACATAACATGAATGACCATCTAGGAATTGACTCGAACTCTTATTAAGTTGGTTGGACATTCATGACCCAACATGGTAGTTACTTGAGAAAATTACCCTATAGCCCCTCAAAATTTTAACAGCCCATGTTTTATCCATTTACACGAAATGGGCTTTCAGCCCAATTTATTTGCAGCTTGTAGCCATTATCTATGTCAAAATAGCACGATATAGCCAGTTTTTGCACTGTTCAATCAAAAATAGCCAGCGTTTATCAAGTCAATGAAAAATAACCACTATTTTACTGCAACAGAGATCGGTCCCGTATAATATACGGGAGTTTGGTGCATTTGTGTACGAACTCCAGCATATTATGCTGGACCGGTATACTTTGCCGACTCCTGTATAATATACGGGAGACTGGAGCACCGGTGCTCAAAATTCCAGTATATTATACTGAACATTTATACTTGCTGGAACTCCAGTATATTATGCGGGAATTCCAGCATAATTATACTTGAACTCCCGCATATTATACGGGAGTTCCAGCATAGTTATCTTGGAACTCCCGTATAATATGCGGACGTATTTTCCGGATTTTGAACAGTGTTTTCGCTCAGATTTATTTTTACATGAAAAGTGGCTAAATTTTGATTACTTTTGAAATTGGGTTATTTTTGAATGACCAGTTGTAAATCTGGCTATTTTTAAATTTCTCCCATTATCTATTGAAAAACTACCCTCTATAACCCCTCAAAATTTTGATAGCCCATATTTTTACCCACTTACAAGAAATGGCCTTTCGGCCGAATTTATTTGCAACTTCTAGCCATTATCTATTTTCAATCATTTATATTCCCACGACAACATTTAATCCTAGCCTTTTTATCTTTCTTTCATTCTATCCGATGCACAATTTTTTTTCGTATTACCATTTCATTCTTATCCCCTTTCTTACTTTGGGTCTTCTTCGTCTTCCTTTTATCTTTTTCTATTTTTTTTTTCCTTCCCCTTCACTATCTCCCATTTCAGATCTATATTTTCTCTCTTTATTTTTTTTATTTCTCACTGAAAAAATTTGTTCGAGTACCTAGAAAAATCACATTTTTTAATTCAATTATTAAAAATATTTACTCAATTACGATGCATGATACAAGAGTGGCAGCAAAAGTCGTGAGGTTTTCTAGTCAAGCTTCTTCTACTTCTTCGATCATAATAGTGTTTTGTGAGTGAAGAACTTTTACAGTGAGTATCGATGGTAGGTCTGGATTTAATGGGTTGTTAGATGATATATATATATATATATATATATATATATATATATATATATATATATATATATATATATATATATATATATATATATATGTCTTGCTTTAGGCTCCTAGGAGCTCCAGTTGTGTTCTTAATATTTCTTTAGGGTCAAAAAGTTAGGCTATAGCATGTTTAGCGGCCCTGTATATACATATTATTCCCTTGCGTATGTAGTATTGTGCCTTTGTTGATGCTTAGTGTTAATACTTTTCTCTCTATTTTCTGGTTATTGCGTTGATGGTGTTATATGTTATCTCTATTTTCTGGTTATTGCGTTGATGGTGTTATATGTTAGGATTCCTTGCTGCTACTAATACATTGTCTCTTTCTTTCTTGTGCCGAGGGTCTTCCGGAAACAGCCTCTCTACTCCTCCGTAGTAGGGGTAAGGTCTGCGTACACACAACCCTCCCCAGACCCTACATGTGGGATCTCACTGTGTGTGTGTGAGTGTGTGTGTGTGTGTATATAGACACACACACACAATGTATTAAATATTTTATATACATATTGTATAAGTTTTATATATAAGTGTATCTTGTATTTTCAGTATATACTATAAAAATTATATATAAAATGTATAAAAATTGTATATATACTATTACATTGTATAAATTTTAAATGTAAAGTGTATCCCTAATGTATCATTAGTGTATATTCGTTGTATAGTGACAGTCTGTTTTGTATATAAATTATATAGTGACAGTCTATTTAATATATTTTTATATAGTGGCAGTCTATTTTGTATAAATTTTGTATGGTGATAGTCTATTTAGTATATTTCTTGTATAATGACACTCTATTTTTGTATATATTTTGTTAATGGCAGTTTATTGTATATAAATTCTATAGTGACAGTATATTTTTGTATAGTGACAGTCCATTTTGTATATATATTTGCAATAAAATGAATAAATTATATATATATATAAGGCGAACACCAAAAACATTACCTGTTCAATTAAGCGGTGAACAGGACTACCATTAGAGGTGAGATTCGAAGTCTCTCTATACGTGTTATGAAACAACCAAAGTAAGTCATAAGAAAATAAAATGGGTCAATGTAGGCAATGCTTCTTAATTTTTTACCTTTGTTCTTTGTTCTTTATTGATAAATCGGCTTTTAAATCTTTCAATTTGATATTAGAGCCAAATGAATATAAAGATCTCTAAAGTAATTTAATGTTAACCTGTAAAGTCTGTTGTGGGATGTATCAGTTAACAACAATTAAAGATCACTGGGGTGAGAAGTAAACATTTCTTCAGTTTAAACAAATAGGTTGTAAATGTAGGCAGTGCCTTTTACTCTTCACTTTTTTTCTTCTTCTTTGTTGATAAATCTGCTTTTTAATCTTTCCTTCAATATGGAAAAATGTATTAGTTAACGACCCCTTTTTTCAAGCAGATTCGTTCAGGTTCTTAGCATCCTCAGTTGACATTGTTCCTGAAATTGTATCATCACCGGCCGTCGGGGATTGCAGAGATTTGATCACAAAGGAGTAGTCGATCTCGGAGTTAGGATTTCGGGAGGAATAGCGGGACGAGGAAGAAGAGGAGAAGCTGAAAAAGATGTAGAAGAGAAGAGAGATAGCGAGAAATGCGAGGAGAAAAATTAGTACCGGAGATCTGGGTTTGAAGGTATCGGAGGGCTAGCCTTTTAATTAGTTTTGGGCCGTTAATTGTATGATTTATATTGGGGCTACTTTCATTTATAGCACACTATTAAAAATATAATACAAAAGATTAACATTAATTAATAATTAACAAATATGGCAGTAAAATATTTATACATATAGCAGATTTAATTCAATTCAAATCAACAAGAATCAAGTTATTTAAAAAGGCAGTCCTAGTATTTAATATCTTTCCCTATTGTTTCTCTCCATTCCATAACATGTTATGATTTTATTAGAAACCAAGCCATTCCGTAACAGATTTTTTCCTTTCCATACATGGACCTTTTTATATGATGTAATGTAGCAAATTATACATCTTTATATTCTAATAAAATAAAATACATATATTTTATAAAAAAAATTATAATGTATGTTTGTGGTATATATACATTATAAATCATACATTTTTTAGGAAAATTGATGTATATATGCATATGTTGTTATGTATGTCTTATATTTAAATATATATCATTGATCCTTTCCATAACAATTTTTTTCCTTTTTATACACGGATCTTTTTATTCAACTTAATCCTAGCAAAATTATATATCTGTATATTCCAATGAAATAAAATACATATATTTCGTAAAAAAAAATATAATGTAAGTTTGTGGTATATTATAAATCATATATATTTTTTTAGAAAAAATCATGTATATATGCATATGTTATTTATACACTTATTTATATTCAAATAGATATTGTTAATATGCCATTTATATTTTGCACTAATATAACATGCATATTTGTATAAATTATCCGTATATAAATAGTATATGTTATATATTTATTTTCTTCTATATACATATTAGTGGCATGTTAATATTTAGATTAAATTGTATGTAAGGTATATGCTAGCAATATACTTTGAATAATACCAATATAATAATATATTATGATGTATATATATATAAGTTATATATATGGTATAAATATATATATGACATATTGATGGAATATTTACATTGTAAATTATCACAATATAATATACTTGAAATATATTAAAGGTATATTTTGAGTTAAAATAAAATTGTACAGAAAAAAGTTTAAAACTCAAAAAAGAAAAAAAATATTAAAATTCTCATTGTGCAGAGGGAATTATTTTTGAGATATTCTGCTTTCAGAATCTTTGATATATTTGGGTAAGTGTTATTTATGGAAGAGAAAAAAAAATTATGGAAGAGTGAGGGAAAAGGAAATGTAGTAAATATTGTATTTATCAATGTGAAAGTGCTAAAAAGGTAAAAAAATATGCTAATTTTGAAATAAATAAAGTCTACTATCATTTAGGAGAATAGTTCTTAAAAAGGGACCAAACATGTAAAAATCTCTTTATTTATTATTTTGTGGCTTCATTAGTTTGTTCCGGATGGCTACGAATGAAGTTTGCTCTTGTTACTTGTTGATTAAAAAAAACGTGTCAAATTCAAGTCTCATTATTATACGGTAATATATAACTCATTACAAATGCTTGACGTTTAGATATATAGCAAATGAAAGCAAGAAACATCACCCAAGAAAGAACACCAACATAATATATAGAATATTTGAATGATTTGCATGAAGGCATGACAAAAAAATGAATCAACGTGGATAAAAAGAGAGCAATAACCTCCAAAATTTATCCCTTCCTGCTAAATACACAATTAAGCTGCCTTGCGTCTTGATAATATTCACAATAAAATTTACCTATGTATTTTGATTTAACATAGTATTAAAAGTTGTAGCTATCTTAGAATTTATTTCTAATATTCAGTCGCTGTACAATGTATTGGTTCCGCAATTCTAATACGAAACTATAGTAGTTACTTGCTGCCTTCCATCGATACAGATGCCAATTACCAAGTAACTGTAGTAAGGCTTTGGCAATAATATGACACATGAAACTTCCACCATTGCATGAACCAAAAGAAAACTTACTGATGAGCAGACAGCAGATGAAACATCATGTTTGTAAAGGATTCTAAATTCTTTGTGACCATCAGAGTCACATTCTGCATAAGCTGAAGCTAGTACAAGTTCAGTTTTCGACAAAATCTTACTACATTCTATTGAAAATGAATTTTTTAAATGGTAACACTACTATAACAAGTTTAAAAACTCTAAATTCTTGGAAGAGTTTCTACTTCAATGAGATTACAATATGCTAATCTCTACAAGAACAGAACCAAACCTATATCTCTTCTCCATCCAACCACCTGCACCTTATGTTTTGAAGAGGGTTGCTGCAGCTAAAGAAAGATTCCAGAACTAGCATACAAAACTAGGAACTGAAGGATCACGCGTGACCACTTTCTAGCAAAATCTGAAGAGTAATTTCTCAAGGTCCGGTCTTCATTGCAAAACTAAAGCGAGGATGTGACTGACTGGTAACGCGCCAGTCCCTCACCATTGTTTCTTCCATCACCAAATCATTGTCTTCTTCCACCTCAATATTAAAGGGTTGAAGAATTTGTACCGATAAACGATAATTTCTTCCAGCCACTTATCTGGCAAATTACTTAAATCCTCCTGTTCAGAATATGAATTGGAAAGTTAGAAATTGCCATCACCAAAAGAAAATGAAAAGAAATTGGCAGCGAATGATAGATGCAGCCATAATATGAAATAAACTAATCAGAAAACTCAAAATAATAATTTTTAACCCCC
>MU785591.1:0-11012 GCA_026770625.1 Nicotiana glauca
TAGTGGAGTTTTCCTGCAACAACACCCACCGGTCGAGTATCCAGATGGCTCTATATGAGGCTTTATATGGTAGGCGGTGTCAGTCTCCTGTTGGATGGTTTGGGCCGGGAGAGGCTCGATTGTTGGGTACGGATCTGGTTCAGGAGGCCTTGGAAAATGTTAGGATTATTCAAGATAGGCTTCGTACAGCCCAGTCCAGGCAAAAGATTTATGCAAACCACAAGGTTTGAGATGTGGCTTTTATGGTCGGTGAGCGGGTGTTGCTCCGAGTGTCGCCTGTGAAAGGAATGACGAGATTTGGGAAAAGGGCAAGATTAGCCCTAGGTTCATTGGTCCATTTGATATTCTTGATCGAGTAGGATAGGTGGCTTATAGACTTGCATTGCCACCGAGCTTGTCAGCTATGCATCTAGTGTTTCATGTGTCCATGTTTCGGAGGTATCACGTCGATCCATCCCACGTGTTAGATTTCAGCACTTTCCAGTTGGACAAGGACTTATATTATGAGGAGGAGCTGGTAGCTATTCTAGATCGGCAGGTTCGTCAGTTGAGGTCGAAGAGTTTTCCTTCTGTTCGTGTTCAGTGGAGAGGTCAGCCTCCTGAGGCATCGACCTGGGAGTCCGAGTCCGATATGCGAAGCCGTTATCCCCATCTTTTTCCCGACTCAGGTACTTCCTTTTTAAGTCCGTTCGAGGAAGAACAGTTGTTTTAGATTTAATTTTGTGTTTTCGAGGCCTTGACAACCTTTTTTAGCCTTGCCTCATTTTGTGTGCGTAGTCCGGGCATGTAGCCGAAAAGCTTAAATGAGAAAATATGTGAAAAAATGATAAGTTTTGACTATAAAATGAATTAATTTGACTTTGGTCAATTTTTTGGGTAAACGGACCCGGACCCATGATTTGATGGTCCCGGAGGGTCCGTAGGAAAATATAGGACCTGGGCCTATGCATGGAATCGAATTTCGAGGTCCCAAGCCCGAAAAATTAATTTTTGAAATAAATTATTTTCTGAAATAGTTTATAAGGTTTTGAAAACATGATGGTATCGGGCCCGTATTTTGGTTCCGGCGCCCGGTACAGGTCTTAGATACTCCCTCCGTTTCAATTTATGTGAACCCATTTGACTAGCATGGAGTTTAAGAAAAGATAGAAGACTTTTGAACATGTGGGGTCATTCTTTTTAGCACGGACCAAAAAGAAAATAGGTTCACATAAATTGAAATGGAGGGAGTATGATTTAAGATGTTTCTATAAAATTTGGTGAAAACCGGATGTCGTTTGACGTGATTCGGACCTAAATTGCAAAAGTTGATATTTTAAGAAGTTTGAAAGAATTCATGAATTTTGAGGTTTAATTCGATGTTTATGATGTTATTTTGGCGGTTTGATCGCATGGATAAGTTCGTATGATGTTATTGAGTTAGTGTGTATACTTGGTTTGGAGCCCCGAGGGCTCGGGTGAGCTTTGGATAAGCTACGAGGTGCATTTTAGAACTTAAAAAATTGCAGAAATTGAGTTGCTATGAACAGGCATGCAGGTTGGCTCGCAAATGCGAAACATCCCAAGCCTGCCCTTTCCTTGTAAATGCGAGATTATTCTTCGCAAACGCAAAATCTTCCATATTGGCCAGGGATCGCAAATGCGACCAATATGTTGCAAATGCGGCTATTGCAAATGCGACACAGGTCTTGCAAATAAAAAGGTCCAAAATTTTAAAAGGGTTCGTAAATGTGAACAATATTTCTCAATTCCCATATCTGTAGAGGTCGAAATTCGCAATTGCGAACCCCGGTTCGCAATTCCCACATCTGAGACCTTCAATTTTATACTTAGCCGATTTTAAACCCCATTTTTCATACTTTCTCTAACCCAAACACACTTAGGCGATTTTTCAAGAATCCTTTCTTCTCCAAATCAATTATAAGTCATTTTAACCAACTTTCTTCAATTCTTATCATCTTTTAACATGATTTCAACTTAAAATCAAGAATTTTCTTGGGGGAAGTTGGGTGTTTTGAGTAGAACCTAGGTTTTTCAAAAAATTGGAGACTTGGACCTCGATTTGAGGTCCGATTTCAAAACAAATTATATATATTTAGATTCATGGGGGAATCGGTAATCGGGTTTTGGTTCGAACTCAGGTTTTGACCATGTGGGCCCGGGGGCGATTTTTGACTTTTTGGGTAAAACTTTGGAAAACTCATTTTCATGCATTGGGGTTGTTGATACCCAATTTTTCTTTGTATTTTTTTTATATATATGCAAAATACCCTCACAATAGCCTATATAGTCATATATAAGTACATCCCAAAGTTTTATTATTTTTACTTAATTTTTCAAAGCTTTTTAGACCAATTTACTGCCCTATTTTATCAACAAAAACCCAATAATTGTTCCCAAAATTATTATTTTGGTGATTTATTTATTTTATTCTCATATTTATACTAAAATATAGATAACATAATTTTTGCATATATTTACAAATTTATTTAGTATTTTTAAAGCTAAGCTGTGTATAGTTGCAATACTAACCATTTTTAGGTTTAAATTCGTCTTATATTTATAAAATGGGATCGTATATTTTTAAATTGTTAATTATATATTATAAATCATCTTAGAGATTTTAATTAGTTTTTAGAAATTTATTTACTATTTTTTATAAATTAAGTGGGGAAAAGAGGCTATTTAACTTATAGTCAGATTTTGGTTTTCTAACTTAGCCTAAATTGAAAAGACCCACACCACAATTAAAGCCAACTTCAGACCCAATTACCCAACCCAGCTGCCTAATTTACCCGACCCACAACCCGTTTAAACGACCCGCCCGACTTTCCGTTTAATCCAGGCCGTTGATCAAAATGATCAATGGCCACCTTTTAACCCTTCCATTTTTAATTACCCATTACCCACAAAGCCCTACTCATTTGGCATCATGAGCCGCCTTTGACCCCCCATCCTCTCAAACTCTCTCGAAGCTTCTCAAACCCTAGCCGCCTCCCACCACTTCCGTCCTAAAAACTACCGGAATCCATGGCTTTCAAGGCTATGAAAGTCCTATACTAGCCTCCTATGGATCCTACACGCCTAGTTATTGTGGTTTCGAGGTTTGAACATGAAGAAGCTTGGCCTAGACTTCAATTGGCTCGAGTTCTATGGCTATATCTGACCATAAGTCTTTAAAATAAGCTTCCTGCAATTTATGCCACATTCAAAATCAAATACGCGTAGAAAGAATGCCTATAGGAACCCTCAATCGAATTTGAGCCGCTTCATTCACATATGGAACTAAAAGCAGTTACAACGGTGCTATAGAATTCATAACCTTCGTTAAAATTGGCCTTTCTTTTAATAATCTGACTCCCCTTTTAAAACCAATACATATTCAATTCATTTTAGATCATGTTGTTTCATTGCTCTCTGATTCTAGTAGATACCATGCATATAGGTTCCTTGTCCAGCACTTAGGCAAGCCTTAGAGTAAAGTTTGAAATTAAATCAGTTCTGTTAAAAAGCTACAACCAGCAGGCAAGCCTGAGTCAGGCTTCCTATTTGAATTATGTAATAAATCAGTCTGCCTCAACCTATAAGTTCTCTTATGTTTAGTACTTAATCAGATCTTAACTAGTATGTATAAGTAATGCTAAATTATGTGTTTCTTTGTGTAAAGGGGTTGTATCTGAGCGTTTGCTTGTTATATGCTTCCCCCAACTTGCTATACATGTTTTGTATGTCGCCTTAGAATTCTTACCTTTATAACCATAAATAAGTCTGATATCTCTCCCCTTTAGGATTAGTAGTCCTAAATGCCTTCGGGACTGATAGGATTGGGATGGGTAATAGCATGCAATAAGTAAATGAGACCATTACGTGCTTTAGTACCTTAACAGGGTGGGAATGGTAGATATGGATATGATGACCACGCGATAATGCCACGCGTAGCCCCTCATTGAAGAGTGATTGCCAGGCATTGTGTGGGGTTATCCATATTGTTAATAAACCTAGGACCCCCTCTCCTTCCTTTCTTGTCTTTTTCAAAGGAATGTCAAACTCTTTCTTTTAAGAAAAAATCAGCTTTCTTTTAGTTCTTTCCAACTTTATTTGTTTGCAAACCCTTATGTGAAAATCCCCTCTTATTTGAAGTTTTTTTTTTATTTGTCTACGTGTTATTTGCATCTAAAATTCACAATAATAGTCTAGCTGGGAACCACACTAGTGGATTCTGAGGGGTTCCTAACACCTTCCCCTTAGAATAATTTCAAGCCCTTACCCTATTTTTGGTCACTCAAATCAAAATTTCCTCAGTGTCCTAATGCACCCTAATCATTAGGTGGTGACTCTTCAAATTAAACCCAATTCCCAAAAGGAATGAGTTGTCCTCCCAAATGTTATGAACCCGATTTCCGCGAAGGAAAAAGGGGGTGCGACAGCATGGCGACTCTGCTGGGGACTTTTAGGCTTTTACCATTTCAGACCTTTATTGTGAATTTATGCTTCTTTACGCATAATTATATGTTTAATTTCTTTAAGCATTCAATTTTACTTTTCAATTGCAAAACTGACTTATCTCCATTTTCTTTTCTTTACTGCTTTTCATTACTACTGCTTTACATTATGGAACTGTTGTATTTACTGCTTTCTTAACGTGCTAACACATGACTACATGCCTTCAACTGTTGCATAGCCATGCTCAACATCATATTCCACTCATGCCAAACAAAATCCTACAGCAATGCTTATAATGAGTGGTTGATCTCTTCCGATATTATCACCTCTAAATCCGGAAAAGGCATATTTGTGGTAAAACCAGTCGATCAACGGTGTAGTCGACGGTTTCGCGCCTTCCCCCTTGAGTTACCCGCTCAAGGGTACCAGTCTAAAACCCTATAAAAATCTTGCTCTATTTAACTGTGCATGCATCATGTTCAAACCTAGCCGAGTCAGTTATGTTGTCCACATAATGACTCTTTAAGATAGCCTCGCCCAAAGTCCACTGGGTTTCCCTAGAACCCAAACGGACACCGTCACGTTCTGTGCATTTATTTGGAGAACTATATGCTTTTATGAAAATTGTTGATAATAAATAGTCGAGTCTGGTGGGGGTAGGGTCTAACCCTTTTGTTTTGCAAAAAATGAGGCACGAGGTCCCCAGTTTCGGTATGATTGGCACACCCCCACTCTTGCTAGACTGGTAAAGGAGTCTTCCATCAAATGATCAAATCAATGAGTGGAAAGTGAGAGCCACCAAAGCTAGAGAAAAGTTGGAATATCTGGAATACAGTCTACTGGAATAGGAAGGAAAAGTGAGGAAGAGAGTTACCAACTGCCAGAACTCTGAGGGAATGAAGGAGAACGCCTGGCAAAGGCATTTTTACTGGTGAACCTACGCAAGCTGGAGGATTTGATCAACAAGAGTATTCAACCCGGGGAAGGTCCCTCTGGGACCAAATAGATAGGAGTTTTCATTTCTGCTTGATAAAATGTAATAAGGCCAATGGCCAATAGCAACTTTTATTTCTTGTTATTTAGTGTCGATTTGAGACTCGTCTACTTTTTATCAATGAAATGAGGCATTTAGCATTCTAAAAGTCTCCAAATCAACTTGTCGCAAGGCCTACCTCAGGCACAAAGAGGTCCCGAAATTAGGCCACGTGTACATTCCTGCACATTTTTCTTATAATCCTCACTGACTTATTACTTTTTGTTTTCACTTTCAGTTTACTTCCCTCCCCAAAGGTTAGTTCGTGAACTCTGGCAACATCATCATATTTTATGATATCCAGGGGCCCTCCACCTACTCCTCATCTCAGTCCTGTCAGACACAAGAATAAAAGGAAAATAGAAGATTCAAACAACTCAACTGAACGGGTAGAGGTCACTCATGGTACTCTGTTCCCCAAGGAAAATGCATCCCAACTAGAACAAAAGCTATTGAAGTTTCAGGAAGAACTTGATCATGTCCGGAATCTGGCAAATCTGTCATTTTCCCTCAACACTCCAGAGGTTGCTTTCCTAAATACTAAGAATCCTGTATCTCCACAAAATATCCCAAAGAAATAAAACCATCCCACTCCTCACCGCCATTGCAATACCTACCATACCTCAAATAACACCCTACTGATCATCCCAGAACTCTAGAACTCCATAAATAACCACTTCCACATACAACATAATACCTCTATCTATGTGGAGACTGTGCCGCGCTCCACCCAGCCTATCTCAAGCGCACCCGAGTCCGATGATATGGACTTTCTCATCAGAAATTTGGCTGAAGAGCTTAAAAAGTTAACTAGTAGAATTCAAGGCGTTGAAGGTAGTAAGGGAATTGAGGTGCTAAACTATGAAAAACTTTACATACAGCTCGATGTCGAAATGCTCGAGAGATAAAAACTTCCTAAGTTCAAAATGTTCGATGGTACAAGGGATCCAAGGGTCTATTTGAGAACATACTGTGACAAATTGGTTGGAGTAGAAAAAGACGAGAAAATTCGCATGAAGCTTTTCATGAGGAGCTTGAAGGGAGATGCCTTATCTTGGTACATTAGCCAAGATCCAACGAGGTGGTCAAACTATTTAAGCATGACGTCTGATTTTATGGATAGATTCAGGTTCAATATAGAGATAGCGCTAGATGTGTTCTATATTCAAAATCTGAAGAAGAAGCCGACTGAAACATTCTACGAGTATGCTACTCGATGGAGGTCAGAAGCTGCTAAGGTTAGGCCTACTTTGAAAGAAGAGCAAATGAACAAATTCTTCGTTTGGGCCCAAGACCCGTAATATTATGAGAAGCTGATGATGATCGAATGCCACAAATTTTCTGACATTATCAAGCTGGGAGAAAGAATCTAAGAAGGCATCAAAAGCAGTATGGTTACAAATTTTGAAGCCTTGCAAGCTACAAGCTACAAGCTACAAACAAGGCCTTACAGTCAGGCGGTGTGTCTAAGAAAAGGGATGTAGGAGCCGTAATGGTGGCACAGAGAATCAAATCTTCCGTCAAACACCAAACATACCCAATGCCTTCAATCACTTAGCAGCCTACCCCAAACTACCAAGCTTACCCACCCTCTTACTAAACTCTACTGCTCACTTATCAATTACCTCCCACATATCAGCCCACTTCACCCAAATATTCCCAACTAGCACATTTTTGCCAAGACTACAATACTCAACCATCTCGCTACCAATCCCCTCCTCCACGCCAAAACTTCCATAGACCTCGACCAACCTTTGACCAAAAACCCCCAAAACAGTACATGGCTATTGCTGAATCTATCGACTAGTTGTATGAAGGCTCAAAACCACTGGTTACGTCACCCCTATCCCTGTTGCTCCTCATAACCCTTCTCAGTGGGTCAATCCAAATAAGTCATGTGCATACCATTCCGGCATGAAGGGACATACCATTGATGAATGCTGCTCTCTGAAAGATAAGATCCAGACTATGATTGATAACAAGATTATTGTGGCAAAGGAGCCTGCTCTGAATGTCCGTAATAACCCTCTGCCAGATCACAAGGGTGGAGGCGTTCACATGATTGCGATAGAGGATGATTGGGATCCCAAGGGATCGATCAGTTTGATGACAGAAGGTAACGATCCAAAGAAGCCAATAGTCACCCTTAATCCGATTATAGTCCAGATTCAGCCCTTCGGGGACGCCGAGGTAAACATGTCCATGCCACTTAAGTTTGAAGCACCATCCTCTGCAAAAACGCTATCGCCAATTAATGTTGAATTTGTGTCACCAGTGAATACGCCTACACCTTTCGAAGTTGCAGTTTTACCGCCTAAGAGGCATGCTCTATTCGGGGTAAAGATAGCCACGCCAATTGCAATGGCAATGTCTGCTGTAATACCATTCTATACAATACCATACCTTGGGACTACACAACCGAGTCAAGAAGGAAAGGGAATGTCAAATTTGGGGATGCTGTTGCTGTATAGGGTATGACGAGAACCTGTAGGGTTTATACTCCGAAACATTTGGTTGAGTCAAGCAAGCAGGCCTCTAGTCAGCAAACCATCACTGAAACTGGTCTCGACGATCTCTGGAGAAAGATACGAGCAAAAGAATACTCAGTCATTGATCAACTGAACAAAACACCCACAAATTTCTATCCTGGCTTTGCTACAAAGTTCCGATGCACAAAACAATGCCTTGTTAAGGGTGCTGAGTCAGGCATATGTACCAAGCAATATCACCAGTGGAGAGATGGCTAACATGGTTGGACTTGTATTGGAAAGTCACAAGATCACTTTTCATGAAGATGAGCTGCCACTAAAGGGGTTGAGTCACTACAAAGCATTATACATTACCGTGCAGTGCGAAGATTATTTTATCACTATGATCCTAATTGATAGAGGGTTCAACCTAAATATTTGTCCGTTGGTGACACTCAAGACATTGGAAAAAGGACTGCATGAGATCAAGGACGGGCTATCAACGTCAAAGCTTTTGACGGTTCCCAAAGGTCCACAATTGGGGAAATTAGCCTTTGCATGCAGATGGGGCCTACTTGGTTTGATGTTGATTTTCAAGTAATAGATATGCCAGTATCTTACAATCTGTTGTTGGTACAATCGTGGATTCATGCCGCTGGCACCGTAGCGTCAACACTACATCAGGCAGTGAAGTTTGAGTGGAATCACCTAGAGGTGATCATTCACGGTGATGGTAGAAATCCCATATACAGTCGCTAGACCATCTCAGCAATAGGAGGTAGAAGAAGGATAGGCAGGGAAACATATCACCACATCGAGTGGGTCAACACCATTGATAAAGACAAATGATGGAATAACAAAATTGAAAGCATATTGAACTGGAGCGGATACGAACTTGGAAAGAACCTCCAAGGAATCGCTAAGCCTATCAAACTCAAGAAACATGGAACCACCTTTGGTCTAGGATATGAGTATCCCTGGGAATAGTCCAACAATTGGCCACCACCATGGCGCGGCCCTTACTATCCATTGGAGCAGCCAATACCACACTTGGAACAAACTTTCTAATCGGCCGAAATTATCTATGGGTTGGAAGAAGAGGAAGCACTGGCAGCGATGAGGAATTTGTTCCTGGAAGACGATGATATGGATTGTTGTGTCATTCTCGAGGAGGAGGGGGAGGAAGGCCCTTCCATACAGTCTATGCGCAGAGGAGCGTGTCTCAATAACTGGACCATCAGAACCACCAAAGCTCGGCGAGCCTCAGGGTAGCATAGCAAGGCTGAACAAGCATCACGCACTATCTTTTATTTTTAATAGTTGACTTTCCTTTCACATTTTAAATTTCAAAATAAGATCTTCAATGTTCAAAATAGTTATGGAATTTATCAAAGCATTTCAATTTTTCTTATAAATCAAGACTCTTATTATTTTCTCTCATTACTTTACTTATACATCATTACTATTACTTGTATTGATGAACCAATGACTGTGACATGCAATGAGACAATGCAACAAACGGACATAGACTCAGAGGAAGATAACATACCGGAAGAGATTGTTAAGGAAGTTGAGAATTTTGAAAGCAGACCAAAATCCAACCTGGACGAGACTGAGGTTGTTAATCTGGGGGATGAAGATAATGTCAAGGAAACATGAATCAGCACTCATTTATCACCATCAGAAAAGAAGGAATATACAGAGTTTCTAAAGGAATATGAGGACATATTCACCTGGTCGTACGATGACATGACTGGTTTGATTACATTTATTGTGGCACACAAACTGCCAACTGATCCAACATGTCCACCAGTAAAACAAAAGCTCAAAAAGTTCAAGCCAGATATGAGTTTGAAAATCAAGGAAGAAGTCACCAAGCAGGTCAAAGCCAAGGTTCGCAGGGTAATAGAATACCTGACATGGTTAGCTAACATTGTGCCAGTGCCAAAAAAGGACGGGAAGGTGAGAGTCTGTGTCGACTATCGAGATCTCAGTCGGGGCAGTCCAAAAGATGACTTCCTCTTGCCGAACATACATATTCTGATCAACAATTGCACCAAGAATGAACTGCAATCATTTGTGGATTGTTTCGCTGGCTATTACCAGATCTGGATGGACGAAGAGGATGCTGTGAAAACGGCTTTCATTATACTGTGGGGAATGTACTGCTACAAGATGATGCTATTTGGGTTAAAGAATGTAGGGGCCACCTACATGAGGGCTATGACTACCATTTTTCATGATATGATACACAAGGAAATTGAGGTGTACATAGATGACGTTATCATTAAAAGGGCCACTGATCATATGGAAGATTTGAGGAAATTCTTCAATAGACTGTGGAGGTACAACCTAAAACTGAATCCCAGAAAGTATGCATTTGGGGTTCCTACTGGAAAATTACTTGAGTTTATTGTGAGTCATCGGGGAATAGAGCTGGATCCATCAAAGATCAAATCCATTCAAGAATTTCCACCGCCAAAGAACAAGAAAGACGTAATGAGTTTCTTGGGAGACTTAACTACATCAGCCGGTTCATAGAACATTCCACGGTCATCTATGAGCCAATCTTCAAGATGTTGAAGAAGGTTGCCACCACCAAATGGACTGATGACTGCCAGAAAGCTTTCGACAGAATCAAGGAATATCTATCAACACCACCAGTCTTGGTCCCGCCCGATCCAGGTAGACCTCTACTACTCTATATCGCAGTGTTAGATGGTGCCTTTATTTGCATCTTGAGGCAGCATGATCAAACGGGGAGGAAAAAGCAGGCTATTTACTACCTCAGTAAGAAGTTCACTCCGTACGAGGCCCGATATTCTTTGTTAGAACGCACCTGCTGTGCTCTGACTTGGGTGGCCCAGAAGTTGAGGCACTACTGTCACACCTCTTTTTTACGGCGCTTTACATACTCCGGCAAAAGGGATATAGATATATAAGCGTAAAAAGAGTTTTTCCAAATAAAGGACGGTCGGAACGGGATTAGTTATTTAAAAATTTCAGAGTCGCCACTTGAGAATGTAATGGTGTCTCAAGTCACCGAATTAATCCCGAACCGAGGAAGG
>MU785591.1:15811-28125 GCA_026770625.1 Nicotiana glauca
AGTTGGATCAACGGTCCAGATCCGTTGAACTTAAACGGTGTCGTTTGGTTATACCAGAGGTTTGGCGGATTGGGCTGTATTTTTGGGCCTGGTCCGGTTTTAGCATATATATACATATTTCTATCATATTGGCCCAAATTGTATATTTAATTTTACTCTTGTTTTGTATATTGTATTGTTATTATTTTCTGTTTTTGTATTTTCTATTTTATTTTAATATTTTTTGGAGAATTTTATTTCATCTTATTAAATTATATTTTCATCTTTTAATTTTCCTATTATTCGTTCTACCATTTTTGATGCTTTTCCTAATTAATTCCCTTTTATTTATTTTAATTTTTGGAATTCTTCACTTGGGGTAAAAATCACGTGCTCACAACTACTTCTGTGCCTACACTACATATCTCATATCAAGGATGGATCCTTTGAAGTACATCTTTTAGAATCCCATGCCCACTGGAAAGCTAGCCACGTGGAAAATCTTGTTGAGCGAATTCGACATTGTCTACGTAACTAAAAAATCAATCAAGGGACAAGCACTAGCTGATCACATGGCCAAAATTCTCGTGGATGGAGAACACGAACCCCTAAAGACGTATTTTCTTGATGAAGAAGTATCATTCATAGGAGAAGACATTACGAAATCCTAAGATAGTTGGAGAATGTTTTTCGATGGAGTGACAAATTTCAAAAGAGTTGGCATAGGAGCAGTCCTAGTATCAGTAATTGGTCAACATTATCCAGTGTCTGCCACACTCAAGTTCTCGTGCACCAACAATATAGCCGAGTACGAAGCCTGCATATTAGGGCTCAAAATGGCTATTGACATGAACATTCAAGAATTGCTAGTGATCAGAGATTTGGACTTGCTTATACATCAGGTCAACGAAGAAACGACAACCAAGAATTCTAAGATACTCCCATATCTACATCATGTACAGGAGTTGAGGAAAAGATTCACAAAGATAGAATTCCGACATGTTCCCAGAATCCAGAATGAATTCGTCGATGCACTGGCTACCCTGTTATATATGATACAACATCCAGACAAAAACTTTATCGATCCCATTTCGATAAAGATCTACGATAAGCCAGCTTATTGTGTCCATGTTGAGGAAGAAGCAGACGGAAAACCTTAGTTTCATGATATCAGGAATATTTAATAGTAGGAGAATACCAAGAACTTGCAAGTCCTACGCAGAAGCGCACACTTCGAAGGTTGTCTAACAATTTTTTTCACAGCGGAGGAATCTTGTATAGGAGGACTCCCGACTTGGGACTACTAAGGTGTGTCGATGCAAAGGAAACATCCAAACTGCTAGAGGAAATCCATGCTGAGACCCGTGTTTCGTATATAAACGGCTTTGTCTTAGCCAAAAAGATCCTTCGATCTGGTTATTTTTGGATGTTTATGGAGATAGACTGCATCCAGTATGTCCGAAAATGCCACTGCTACTAGATACATGCAAACATGATGAAGGTGCCACCAAATGAGCTTAATACAACAAGTTCACCATGGCCCTTCACTGCTTGGGGAATGGATGTTATTAGTCCAATCGAGCCGGCCACTTCCAACGGACACAGTTTCATCCTAGTAGCAATCAACTATTTCACCAAATAGGTCGAAGCAACATCTTACAAAGTAGTGACTAAAAAAGTCATGGAAGACTTTATCGCAACCGTATCGTCTGTCGATACGGGATTCCAGAGTCAATCATTACTGATAATGGCTCCAAACTCAATAGTGACTTAATTAAAGATATGTGTGAAACCTTCAATATCAAACACAAGAATTCTACCACCTACAGGCCTCAGATGAACGGAGCCGTAGAAGCTGCCAACAAGAACATCAAGAAGATATTGAGGAAAATGATAGAGAGGCATAAGCAATGGCACGAAAAGCTATCATTTGCTCTATTGGGGTTTCGCACCACTATCTGCACATCAACTGGGGCAACCCCCATGTATGTTGGTTTATAGTACAGAAGCCGTCATTCCCGCCAAAGTAGAAATCCCTTCCTGAGGATCATACAAGAAGCAAAGCTCGACGATGCAGAATGGGCGAAGAGTCGTTACGAGAAGCTAGATCTTATAGATGGAAAGAGACTGGATGCAGTTTGCCACTGTCAGATTTATCAGAATAGAATGTCCAGAGCCTTCAAAAAGAGAGTCAAGCTGAGATAGTTCACACCGGGGCAGCTGGTATTAAAGAACATTTTCTCGCATCAAGACGAAGCCAAAAGGAATTCTCTCCCAACTGGCAAGGTCCATACATGGTTCACCGATTTCTGACAGGAGGAGCTATTTTCCTTGAAGAAATAGATGGAGAAGTTTGGCCAAAACCAATCAATTTAGATGCAGTCAAGCGCTACTATGTGTAATCTTATGCTTTCCCATATGATGTAATGGAACTACGCCTGACATGATTCCCATTTAAGATGGGATACGTAGGCAGCCTTATGGGTTCGGTCACAATTCAATAAAATTTTTATTTCCCTTCGCAATTGGAAACTAGGGCAGAATTTTGAGGAGGACCCTCAAAATTCCGAAGTAATTTCAGCCAATCATTGCAAGCAGCCGTCAGAAGCATCAATCCATTAAACTGGGGCAGAATTTTGAGGAGGACCCTCAAAATTCCGTAACAAGAGAGGTTGCAATGTCTTGAGCCGCGTCACAATCATCGGTTCATCTAAAGTTATTTCTTAAATATACACTTATGTCACATTTTAAAAAAATTCATGCATGTTTATTTAATGAAATCACCTTATTCAGCAATGCTACCCCCCAATGATATATACCGTATAAACAGATCAAAGCTGAACAGGTAAAGCAAGGCCAGTGGGGATATGAACTAACCTCCCCTCTGCAAAGCTCACGATTTTTCTTTGGATGCAGACACTTGGAATGCGAAAAGCATATGACATACTATGCACTCACGAGACGAATGTTGTTCAGGACTATGACTCTCAGAATTGTTGCATTTACCAACATTTGCTATCCACGCACGCCGGTGATATTTCCTATACTGCAATGTTCCCCAGCAGTCACAATATCACAAATTGCTATCAGCTAAGAAACTCTATAATCATTTGCCATTTTATCTGCATTTTCTATATTACATAAGGCTACCATTCTATCTTTTGAGACTAAACACTGTTTCCATCTGCATTTTTTGTATTGCATAAGGCTACCATTCTGCCTTCCGAGACTAAACACTGTCTCCATTTGCATTTTTTAGATTTCATAAGACTACCATTCTGCCTTCCAACACTGTCTCCATATGTATTTTCTGCATCGCATAAGGCTACTATTATGACTTCCGAGACTAAACACTATCTCTATCTGTATTTTCTGCATTGCATAAGGCTACCATTTTGCCTTCCAAGACTAAACACTATCTCCATCTGCATTTTCTGCATTGCATAAGGCTACCATTCTACCTTCCGAGACTAAACACTATCTCCATCTGCATCTGCATCTGCATGGCCGAAAGATTGCTACCTTTACATTTTGTATGGCTGAAAGATCGCCGCTTTATTTTACGTTCTGCATGGCCGAAAGATCGCCATTTTATTTATGTTTTCATGGTTGAAAGATCGCCTCTTTATTTTATGTTTTGCATGGCTGAAAGATCAATGCTTTATTTTATGTTCTGCATGGCTGAAAGATAGCCATTTTATTTACGTTTGCATGGCTGAAAGATCGCCACTTTATTTACGCATGCATGGCTAAAAGATCGCCGCTTTATTTTACGGTCTGCATGGCTGAAAGATCTCCATTTTATTTATATTTACATGGCTGAAAGATCGCCACTTTATTTACGCTTGTATGGCTGAAGGATTGCCACTTTATTTACGTTTGTAAGACTTAAAGATCGCTACTTTATTTACGCTTGCATGGCTGAAAGATCGCCACACACTGTATTTTAAGGGCTGAAAGATAGCCAAATTATCCGAGGGCATCATTATTCGGAGGCATCATTCTCATAGCCCGAGAGCACCATGTCATGGCCTAAAGATCCCTTTTAATCTTTTACATATCATTATTCAAAGGCATCATTGTTCGGAGGCACCGTTCTCATAGCTCGAGAGCATCATTTCATGGCTTGCGAATCCTGTATTATACGCTTCATGGCCCAAGACGTCATGGTCTGAGAACGTCATCCTGACCATCTAAAGACAACATTCATGGTCTGATGGGAACTTGCATCATGTTTATATTTCCGCACAATATACACTTGTATTACTTATTTGCAGGTACTGGCAAGCAATGACCATCTTAGTAGGAGCTATTATGCTCTAGTTCCCGCAGCCCTACTAGACCTTAACCATTTATACCAACCTGAATATTGCGTCTGTTCTTGAAAGGTGTCCATCGGCATACTCCGCCGACGGATCTTGAACTACATATGGCCTGATTCTTTAAACCATTTCGTTCGGTCAAAATTGGTTATCATATCTTTAGACCAGGGATATATATATATATATATATATATAATACAGGGAAAATTGGGTATCAACAACTGCCCTTCTTTACCCGGAAAGAATGAAAGAGTTGTCGGATAAAGATATAATACCCTCAAAATATCCTATATCGGAATATATAAGTACATCCCAAGGTTTTATTATTTTTCCTTAATTTTTCAAATATTTTAAAACCAATTTACTGCCCTATTTTATCAAGAAAAATCCAATAACTGTTCCCAAAATTATCATTTTGGTGATTCATTTATTGGATTATCATATTTATACTAAAATATAAATAAAATGATTTTTGTATATTTATACAAATTTATTTAGTATTTTTAAAGCTAAACTGTGTATAATTGCAATACTAGCCATTTTTAGGTTTAAACTTGTCTCATATTTATAAAATGGGATCGAATATTTTTAAATTATTAATTATATATTATAAATCATCTTAGTGCTTTTAATTAGTTTTCAAAAATTTATTTACTATTTTTTATATATTAAGTGGGGAAAAGAGGTTATTTAACTTATAGCCAGATTTTGGCTTTCTAACTTAGCCTAAATTGAAACAACCCACACCCTAATTAAACCCAACTTCAAACCCAATTACCCAACCCAACTACCTAATTTACCCAACCCACAGTCCGTTTAAACGACCCGCCCGACTTCCCATTTAATCCAGGTCGTCATCAAAATGATCAACAACCACCTTTAAACCCTTCCATTTTTAATTACCCATTACCCCCAAACCCTACTCATTTGGCATCATCAGACGCCTTTGAACCCCCCATTCTCTCAAACTCTTTCGAAGCTTCTCTAACCCTAGCCGCCTCCCATCACTTCCGCCCTAAAAACTACCGGAATTCATGGCTTTTAAGGCTATGGAAGTCCTATACCAGCCTCCTATGGATCCTACACGCCTAGTTATTATGATTTCGAGGTCTGACCATGAAGAAGCTTGGCCCAGACTTCAATTGGTTCGAGTTCTATGGCTATCTCCGACCTTTCTCCGGCCAGCCATGGTCATTCGAGCCTAATCTTGACTTCTCAGGCTTAGATCAGTGACTTTTCTAAGCCTTTGTCACTACTTGTTTTCTTCTGAAACCCTAACCCTTAGAGGGTTTTTGGATTCTTTTAGATCCATTGTAGATTTGTGTTTTCTCTATGCTCTTAAGCATTTTTCTCAAAGTTCTTTCAAAACTACACGTTTTGAGCCTTCATCTTTTCCGAATATAGGGTTTCGTCAAGTTGTCCTTTAAAATTTCTCTGATCTTTAGCATGTTTTACTATATTTCTTAAGTGTTTTTTCTACTGTATTTCCTATGTGTTCTTCTATTATGCTACTGTATTTCTTGTGTCGTTATTTCTACTGTATTTCTTTTGTAGTGTCTTCTACTGTATTTTTATGTTATTTCTCCTACTTTGATTCTTATGTGTTTCTTTTACTGAAAGATTCATGTGTTAAGTCTCAATTTCTTTCTGAGATTTCTGAAGTTGTTTCGTCAGTATTTTTTTGCCTTGATTACTTGCCCTTTCATCTCTACACTCGCTTGATGACAAAAAACCTAAAATTTGGGGTTTCATTCGAGTATTGAGACCGTTGGCTATGTGATTTGCTTGTGCTTCATATATGAACTTGCTTGATTTTCTAGACCCAATCGAGTTCCTAGAGTTGTTTCATCTACTGCTTCATTAAGTCTGAAAATCATTGCTTCAATCTTGTTTCTTTATGTGATTCTGACTTTTGCTAAACTCTATAAGACCTTTACTTGACCCCTTTTTTGTATGCTATTTGATACTCTCTCTTGTGAATTACCATATTCCTATAGTCTACTGCTTACTTATTTTTCAATTGCATGACACATTTACTTTGTTCTAAATTCAGCCTCGCATGCTTGTTACTTGTGTAATCTTTATATGTGCTGAACTTCCCTTCTAAGGGGCTTTCAATTATGATTGATTTCAGACTTCCTTTTGTATAAGGTTGATTTATTTGTTTCTATGTTGCTGACTTCCATGTTACTCGATTTGAGTCAAAGAATTTCCATAGTTTTTCTAACTTGATTCATTAATGGACAAACGCTTACAAAATCTCCGACCTCCTTGATTTACTGTATACTGATGGATCCTTGCCTTATTTGTTTTAACCGTGTATTTCAAAATTCCTCCCTTAATTAAAACCCCTATGTGTTTACCCTTAATGGCCTATTTTGCACAAGATGTTTATTTGATTTCTTTCCTTAAATAGTTTTTACCGTTTGATTCTGAATTCCTTAATTAAAGGAAGTCTTGATTCTTAATTGATATTCAGTTCCTTAACTATTTTCTTACCTTGTTTCTGCCTATTATTCACACTATAAATACCTGACTCTTTCATTGACACAACACACGAAGACTCTTAGTTTTCTACACATAATCACTCATAGTTTCATTTCTGAACTGATACTTAAAACTATTCTCTCTTCTTACTTGTGGCATGTTTGCAAGTCATGCTGTCTGATTCTTTCTTTATTTGCTTTCCTTAAACTGGTATGTTCTAATTATGATTCAGCATCACAACTATGTGTTTATTTAGCACCTTTTCCCTCCTAGCTGCCTATTTATGTTTTTGATTCAGTATGTGTTAGCATTTTCCTTCTATTTGTTCTGCCTCCATTGTGTATTCTAAGTTGTTTGACACTGATGGTTGTTTGAGGCATGACAACATTAAAGTATTGTTGTCTATGACTCAAACTTGATCCCCTGGGATCATAACCTCATTTTATCATTGTATGCTGTATATTCTAGTTGGTTTTATGAGCATAACAGCATCCCCCTATTGCTGTGCATGCCCAGAATCAATTAATGTCCAAGCATAAGGGCTCTCTGCAATCAGTCCCAACCCCTGAATCCCTTTTGTGTGAAGTTGTTAATTCTGTAATTGGTCCCTCTCCATTTTCCCTTCTAGCTCTCTATTATACACTTGCACACTTTCTTAGTCTTTAAGTTCTACCCCTATCTTGTGAGCCTTGCCTTGAGACCCTTTGAGTTCCCTCTAAATTTGGACACTTGAGGGATGGCCCTTCCATACTGCACTTGTTCCAATCTAATAATACATTTGGATGTGAGCATTGCCCGGAGTCCCTTTGAGGCTCTTAGGGAACTTTGACACACTCAAATGGGAGAAAGGCTTTGGATCATGATCTTATGGAGCCGATTTACCTCATATTTCAGACATGAAG
This sequence comes from Nicotiana glauca, assembly GCA_026770625.1. Lineage (NCBI taxonomy): Eukaryota > Viridiplantae > Streptophyta > Magnoliopsida > Solanales > Solanaceae > Nicotiana > Nicotiana glauca. Next base: position 23,502 of record MU785591.1, read on the forward strand.
TGTGAATCAGGCTCTCCTTGGTTTTACTTATATTTATATTTTTTCTGATGTATTTTTTACTTTAATCTGGACTGTAACAACTTGTAATAAACTCTTGGGGATGGCTGGTGAAAAGGGCGAGTAACTATGTATGCCAAAAGGGTAGATATCATGCCTATAAGTATTTTAGAATAATTTCTGCATTTAGAAATCATGTTCATAGGGTTCTTAAAGTAATTTCTGCATTTAGAAATCATGTTCACAGGTTCTTAAAGTAATTTCTGCATTTTAGAAATCATGTTCATAGGGTTTCAAGTAATTTCTACATATAGAAATCATTTTCATCGGGTTTCAGACATTTTTTGCATATATAAATCATGTTCATAGGTTTTCCAAACAACTTATGCACTTAGAAATCATGTTCATAGCTTTTCAAACAATTCAGCACCTAGATATCATGTTCATGAGTTTTTAAAAACAAGTTTCCTGCAATTTATGCCACGTTCAAAATCAAATACGCATAGAAAACATGCCTATAGGAACCCTCAATCGAATTTGAGTCGCTTCATTCTCATATGGAACTAAAAGCAGTAACAACGGTGCTATAGAATTCATAACCTTTGTAAAAATTGGCCTTTCTTTTAATAATCTGACTCCCCTTTTTAAAACCAGTACATATTCAATTCATTTTAGACCCTGTTGTTTCATTGCTCTCTGATTCCAGTAGATACCATGCATATAGGGTCCTTGTCCAGCACTTAGGGAAGCCTTAGGGTAAAGTTTTAAATTAAATCAGTTCTGTTAACAAGCTACAACTAGCAGGCAAGCCTGAGTCGGGCTTTCTATCTGAATTATGTAATAAATCAGTCTGCCCCATCCTTTAAGTTCTCTTATGTTTAGTACTTAATCAGACCTTAACTAGTATGTATAAGTTTGAGCCTTTGCTTGTTATATGCTTTCCCCCCAACTTGCTATACATGTTTTGTATGTCGCCTTAGAATATTTATCTTTAAAATCACAAATAAGCCTGATATACCTCCCCTTTAGGATAAGTAGTCCTAAATGCCTATGGGATTGATAGGATTGAGACAGGTAATTAGCATGCAGTAAGTAAATGAGACCATTACATGCTTTAGTACCTTAACGGGGTGGGAAGGGTAGATATGGATATGATGACCACGTGATAATGCCACGCATAGCCCTTCATTGAGGAGTGATTACTGGGCATTGTGTAGGGTGATCCATATTGTTAATAAACCTAGGATCCCCCCTTTCCCTTCTTTCTTGTCTTTTTCAAAGGAATTTCAAACTCTTTCTTTTAAGAAAAAATCAGCTTTCTTTTAGTTCTTTCCAACTTTATTTGTTTGCAAACCCTTATGTGAAAATCCCCTCTTATTTGAAGTTTTTTTTATTTGTCTACGTGTTATTTGCATCTAAAATTCACAATAATAGTATGGTCGGGAACCATACTAGTGGATTCTTAGGGGTGCCTAACACCTTCCCCTTAGAATAATTTCAAGCCCTTACCCTATCTCTGGTTACTCAAATAAAAAACTCCTTGGTGTCCTAATGCACCCTATTCATTAGGTGGCGACTCTTCAAATTAAACCCAATTCCCAAAAGGAATAAGTTGTCCTCCCAAATGTTATGAACCCGATTATCACGGAGAAAAAAGGGGGCACGAAAAGGGTTGATTCATTTAGCATTTATTGATGTAATTAAGTAACTTATGACGGGATACGAGCGAATTGATAGTGGAATCAAGGGGTAAAGCTATAATTGAGTCGTGAATTGTGTTCGTGGCATCGAGTAAGTGTTTGGTCTAACCTTAGCTTGAGGAATTAGGAGTTGTGTCCTAGTTGCTCTTTATTTCTTGTTGAGTACGACGTATAGGCATGGTGACGAGTGTCTATACATTGGTGTCAAGCATGACCGTGAGTCTTATATTGTGATTTTCATGATTTCATTGTGTTATTCATGCCATGGTGAAGATTTCTATTTGCTGTGCAAAGTTGTGGAAAGAATTATGACTTATGAACATTGATGAGCATTGGCTTCAGTTTATATAGCGAATTGTGAAAGTATAAGTGAGAATTGAAAAGAGATCATTATGTTGCCCCCCCTTGCCAGGCTATTTGTTGAGTGGTGGTTCCCTTGCATTCTGTTCTTAACCAATGTTACAAATGCTCAGGTTGATGATTCTTTGTGTTAGGTGTTGTAACGAGTTAGGTTATAGCTGAGGTAGTTAGGTGTTGTAACGGTTAGGTTATAGTTGAGACAGTTAGGTGTTGTAACGAGTTTGGTTATAGCAGAGGTAGTTATATGTGGTAACGAGTTTAGTTATAGCTGAGGTAGATAGGTATTGTAACAAGTTTGGTTATAGTTGAGGTAGTTAGATGTTGTAACAAGTTTGGCTATATCTGTTTCTCCCTTGCCGGGATGTTTGTTGATATTATTGTTCCCTTGCTGGAATTTTTTGTGATTATTATTGGCTTGTAAATGGGAGCGAGTAGTACGCCTACCATAAGATATAATGAAATGGGAGTAGGTGGCACTCCTGCCATGAGATATAATGAAATGGGAGTGGGTGGTACGCCTACCACAAGATATAATGAAATGGGAGCGGGTGGCACACCTGTCACAAAATATAATCAAATGGGAGCGGGTGGTATGCCTACCACAAGATATAATAAAATCGCATGCCTGCCGCGAGATATAATGAAATGGGAGCGGATGGTACACCTACCACAAGATATAATGAAATGGGAGTGGGTGGCCTATCTGCTACGAGATACATAAAATGGGAGTGGGTGGCACACCTGTCACGAGATACAGGAAGTGGGATTGGGTTGCACGCCTGCAACAAGATATGAAAAGAAAGAGAAATCTGCTTTTGTTTTCCTTATTCTTGCTAGTGGTTGGATTTTGATTCCTTTATAGTTCTCTTGATATTCTATTTCTACCTATTATTCCCCGAAGCATGTTCCCCCCCACCCATCCTTACTTGCTTATACCTGCTTTACTCTCCGCTGTATATTATATAACTGCACATACTTATTTGATAGTCTGGTCCTAGCCTCGTCACTACTTCACCGAGGTTAGGCTAGGCACTTACCAGCACATAGGGTCGGTGGTACTGATACTACACTCTACACTCTTTTGTGTATACCCCAATAGTGTAGACTTCAGACCGCGGTGAGATTGCTGGTTCTAGCTTATCAGGCGACCCGAGGTAGTCTTACAGGCGTCCACAGACCTTGGCTTATTCTTCTATCTACTATTCCTGTTTCTTTCATGCATTTCGAGAGACAGTGTTGTATTTATTTCTTTCAGACATTTATTTGTATCATTCTTTGTCCGTCTGTGAAATTGTGACACCAATTTTAGGTAGTTGAGACTCAAACAGTTGTATTAGATACTCATGTTCAGGTGGTTTATTGTTTTCCTTCTGCTTATGTTAAATTTTTGCTATTTAAAAGTTATTACTTCGCAATTGTTAATGAATATAAAATGAGTAAATTGTTCATATAATTGACTTGCCTAACTCACACTAGTAGTCTCCATCACGGCTCCCGAGGGTGGGAAATCCGGGTCGTGACATCAAAATTCACGAATCACTTGACCACTTGAACTCCCATTAACACCTTATTGCTCATTTGAAATCATGCCATTCGTGATGTGCTCTGGTCGAACTTTGCTTTGCGTAATTTAAAGTCGGAAATAGGCTTTGGAATCTTTTTCCAGATTGCTTAATAAGGCTAATATTGAATAACACTTAAAGAAGTAGACAAAAAAGAAACGAAGAAAAATGACTTCGAGAGATAGGAATAAAGAGGAAAATTTTGAGCAAAGATGACTATTTGTGGATGAACAAAAAAGAGACTTATTTGAGTGAGGCAGTTGGTTCCAATTATCATGATATGCATTTCAGATTAATCACATTTTAGTTCATGCCCCACCTTCATACTTTAAACCGGGATTTCCATAATCCAATCTCTCTGCAAAGTCACGAACCTCATTCGGCTTGTGGTGCCCTGAAGGGTTTTCAACAGCAAACCTCTCTCATTTGTTCATCTCTCAACTCACTGTCTCCTTACGATGCCCGCGAGAGTTTTCACCAATAAGACTCTCTCATTTTAGTTTTCTTTCAGCTTTCCATCGCTCAACGGTGCCCGTAAGGGTTTTCACCAATAAGACTCTCTCATTTATTCATTTTTCCTTGTGCTTATGAACAAAAGTGTTACCCATGATGTGTATCATACCTCTAGCTTGCTTGACTTGGCATTTTTCAAAGATTGATCGGAAGGTCTTTCTTTAGACTGTAATGTAGGCTTTTGGACGGGGTTAGAAAGAAGAGGCGGCATGCAAGCTCAAAAATACTTGTAAATAACAATGTTCAAAACTACAACTTTTGGAATCAGATCTTTTGCAACACCACAACTTCTGCCCTAGTTTCTTTGAGTCTGAGAATTTTGGATTTTTATTTTGATGAGACCAAACCTTAGGCTGCCTACGTATCCTTAAAAGGAATCAGGTCGAACGTAGTTCAAAACATAGGAGTTTCTTGGTTTTGTTACTTTTCTTTTGCTTTCTTTTCTTTTTCTTTTTCTTTTCTTTCTTTTGCTTTTACTTTTCCCGTTTTTCA
>MU785591.1:29810-40596 GCA_026770625.1 Nicotiana glauca
TTTTAATTTTTAATTTATATTTCTAAACTCTACTTTCGATTCCAAAAGAGGGGTATGAAAGAAAATAAATAAGGCTCAAAAGTGGTAACAAAAGATAAAAATATTTAGATAGTAGAATAAAATGCATTCGTCATTCAAATCTTTGAAACATGCCAAACACAAACAGCACAAGTGAAGACAAACCAAAGAAATCATACATAATATCTCTTGACTACATCAGAATTGACAACCATATCTACACATTTACCTTCTATATCTATTAAATACAAAGCACAATTGGGCAACACTCTCGTTACAATGAACGACCCCTGCCAGTTTGGGACAAACTTCCCTTTAGCTTCAACCTGATGTGGAAGGATGCGTTTCAATACTTGGTGGCCCAATTCAAATTTTCGGGGATACACCTTCTTATTGTAGGCTCTTGCCATTGTCTTCTGATATAATTGACCATGACATACTGCCGTCAATATTTTCTTATCAATCAGACTTAACTGCTCCAATCGAGTTTTGACCCACTCATCATCATCAAGTTAAGCTTCAGCAATAATTCAAAGGAATGGAATCTTGACTTCCGCGGGTATAACTGCTTCATTCCTATATACCAGCAAATAAGGAGTTACACCTACTGAAGTGCGAACAATAGCCTAACAAAGCAAAAGGTAGATTTTCATGCCACTGCCTAGAACCTTGCACCATCTTTCGAAGTATCTTCTTTATGTTCTTATTGGCTACTTCAACACCTCAATTTGCCTTGGGGCGATATGGAGTTGAATTTTGATGCATAATCTTGAACTGTTGACATACCTCTTTCATCATATGGTTGTTGAGATTAGCAAAATTATCTGTGATGATTACCTTGGGGATTCCGAACCGGTAAATGATGTTTGAATGAACAAAATCCACCACTGCCTTCTTGTCACATATTTGAAAGTTATCGCTTCGACCCACTTGGTGAAATAATCAATAGCCACCAGAATAAATCTATGTCGTTCGATGCTGCAGGCTCAATTGGTCCAATGACATCTATGTCCCAAGTAACAAAAGGCCAAGGTGCGGACATTGTGTGCAACTTAGATGGCGGAGAATGAATAAAATCACCATGTACCTGGCACTGATGACACTTGCGTACGAAGATGATGTAATCTCGTTCCATGGTGATACAATAATAACCTGCTCACAAAATTTTCTTTGCCAAAACATATCCGCTCATATACGACCCACAAACTCCGAAATGCACTTCGGTCATGATGGTTGAAGCTTGTTTGGAATCTATGCACCTCAGCAATCCAAGATCTGGAGTTATCTTGTACAAGATTCCCCAACTCAAGAAAAACCCACTAACCAGTTGTCGAATTGTTCTCTTTTGATCACATCTGGCCTGTATCGGATTCACCCCCATCTTGATGTATTCCCAGATACCATGGAACCAAGGTTCACCATCAAGTTCCTCCTCAACCACATTAGAATAGGCATGCTGGTCACAAACTTGAATATGCAAAAGATCAATATAAGCCTTATCCAAATGGTGTAACATTAACACCAGAGTAGCCAAGGCGTAAGCAACCTCATTATGGATCCTAGGAATATGCCTGAACTCTACTGATCTGAATTGTTGACAAAGATAATGCAAACATTGCCGATACAGTATGAGCTTCAAATCTTGAGTCTCCCATTTTCCCTGAATCTGGTACACCAGCAGATCTGAATCTCCCAAAACCAATACTTCCTGAATTCCCATGTCTACAACTAACCTCAAACCTAGAATGCATGCCTCATACTCATCCATATTGTTGGTACAATAGAAACGAAGCTGGGCTGTAACAGGGTAGGGATACCCTATTTCAGAAATGAGCATAACCCCTATTCCGACACCTTTTATATTTGCATCTCTATCAAAGAAAAGTTTTCAACCTGGCTTTTCATATTGCTCCACCTTTTCAATATGCATCACCTCTTCATCAGGAAAATAAGTCCTCAATGGCTCATACTCTTCATCCACCGGGTTCTCGGCCAGATGATCGGCCAAGGCTTGAGCTTTCATCACGGTCTGGGTCACATAGATGATGTAAAACTCTGTGAGCAAAATTTGTCACTTTGCAAGTCTTCCTATGGGCATAGGCTTCTGAAAGATATACTTTAGAGGATCCATGCGAGAAATGAGGTAAGTATTGTAGGACAACAAATAATTCTTCAACTTTTGTGCCATCCAAGTCAGAGTGCAATATGTCCTTTCAAGGAGAGTATACTTGACCTCGTATGAAGTGCACTTCTTGCTGAGATAATAAATGGCTTGCTCCATCTTGCCAGTGATATTGTGTTGACCCAACACATAATTGAATGAATTATCCAGGACTGTTAAATAGAGAATTAAAGGTCTCCCGAGCTCCGACGGGACCAACACAGGTGGGTTTAACAACAACCCTTTGATCTTATCGAATGCCTCCTGGAACTCATCAGTCCATTTGACCGTGGCATCATTCTTCAGCAACTTAAAGATGGGCTCACAAGTTGTCGTGAGTTGAGCAATAAACCTGCTGATGTAGTTTAATCGCCCGAGCAAACTCATTACCTCAGTCTTTTTCCTTGGCGATGGCAGTTATTGGATGGATCCAACTCAATACCTCGCCGGCTGACTATGAACCCCAACAGTTTCCCAGATGGAACACCAAATGTACATTTTGATAGGGTTGAGCTTAAGGTTGTACTTGCGGAGCCTCTGGAAAAACTTTCTCACATCCCCGAGATGGTCGGACTGCTTTCTTGAGTTTATGACCACATCATCTACATAGACCTCAATCTCCTTGTGTATCATGTCATGAAATACAATAGTCATTTCCCTCATGTAAGTTGCCCCAGTATTTTTCAAACCAAACGACATGATCTGATAGCAATATATTCCCCATGGTATGATGAACACTGCATTTTCTATATCTTCCTCATCCATTAAGATCTGGTGATATCCCGCATAGCAATCCACGAAAGACCCAATCTCATGCTTGGCACATTTATCAATCAAAATATAGATATTTAGCAATGGGAAGTTATCCTTTGGACTTGCCTTGTTGAGATCACGGTAATCAACGCACACCAAGTGGGATATCGAGTAACCCGAATGACCTTTGCATCCAACTGTTTTGTGATTTCTTCCTTGATCTTCACACTCATATCAGTCTTGAACTTCCTTAACTTCTGCTTGACAGGAGAGAATGCCGAATCAGTTGGCAATTTGTGAACTACCAAGTCAGTACTCAATTCCGGCATGTCGTTATATGACCATGCAAAAATATCTTTGTATTCAATCAGTGCTTTGATTATTTATTCCTTGATTTGTGGTTCTAGGTGTATTCTTATCTTGGTTTCCCTGATATTATCTGGATCTCTTAAATTGATTGCTTTAGTGTTATTTAAATTAGGCTTGGGTTTCTCTTCAAAATGATTTAGTTCTTTACTAATTTCCTCAAATGCCGCCTCAGCATCATATTCAGTTTTATCATCACACTCTACTTCTTGGATTATTATTTCATAGTTAGATTGGCTTTTAAGACTTGGCCAAAAATTCCTCATGCATGTCATTCCATTGAAACCGGCATAAAAAGAACTGTACAAAGAAAAGCAAAATTGAAACACTATCAGGAGTAATGGAGAAAGTGAAATTTCATTTCATTAAAAATAAAGGATAGAAGGGTTTGGACATCAAAACAAGCAAAAATAAAAATCTGGATTACAACCCTGGAATAACCCAGATAACAGAAAGGAAAACAAAGCAAACTACGAAAACTCCTTTCGAGTAGGGAGATGAGTATCCTTCTAATTGTTAAGCTTCTTTTTTGGCCCAATAACTGCACATCTGCTTTGCTGGAACCTTTCCCAATTTCCACTATGTTCACCTCATCAAAAAGACTATGTAACCTTTTAATCAGCTCTTCATCAAAGTTGACCACATGCTTTGGGACTGCTGATGCTGGGCGATTCACGACCCCTGGCTTGACAAAGGACCTGGAGAGGTGTGGGATAGGCTTAGGGAGTGACCATGTCTTCTTTTTCAACCTTTTAGCCCTCTTCACATCCTCTCCCATGGGCTTGAATCCCAGACCAAACGTACCCAAATTTTCACGTAGACACACTGGATATACGATACCTTGTAAATATGAACCCAGACCTTTGCCCACTACAAAACTATTCTTCAGTATTTCATTTGCCACCATGACAGATGCAGAGCTATCTTCAGAAATAGAATGCATTCTCTCCCCTGGAACCTTCTCAACTGACACTGTTCCAAAAACTTGGTAGACCCAAGGCCCTTTATCATCATCGGCTTCAATAAATGGCACATGTGTATCATTGTAAGCACATAGATTCTCGTCACCATGAATGACGATTTTGTGATAACCCGACCCGTCGTCTCATGAGTTACCACCCTGTTTTACCTGTTCTACTTCTTTATGCTTTGTTATACATGTTTTATGTGGTTGAGCTGATTGGGTTGAGTTCGGAGTGAATTTGGTAAGAAATGAGAAACTTGGTCTCTTTAAGGAAGGCTTAGTTTGGAAAAGTCAACCGGATGTTGACTTATGCATTAGAAAGCTCGGATGTGATTTCTGCTGATTTGGTTAGCTATAGGGGATGATTTGTGACTCTGAGCATGATCGGAAGTGGTTTTGGAGGTCCGATGTAGAATAAGGCTTGAATTGGCAAAGTTAGTATTTTGGCGATTTTCGGTAGATGGGCGAGATTTTGATCTGAGGGTTGGAATGGAATTTCGAGAGTTGCTGTAGCTTCATTAGGTGATTTGGGATGTGTGTGCAAAATTTTAGGTAATTCGGATGTGATTTGGTTGGGGTTGTGCCAAGTTGGAATCAGAACCTAGGTTACTAGGTCTCGCAAATCATGAGCCGATTTAGTAGAGTCTCGCGGATCGGTACAGAGACGTCTGTATTTATTCTCGAGAGGCTGCAAAACCTTTCGGAAAACTTTATATTCTTGAAACTCTTGTTGTGCAGCTTTTTGGAACCAAGAACTAAACTTTTATTATTTTATTCTCTCACAGATGGTGAGGACATGAGCTACCAGACGAGGTGGATGACCACCAATTCCACCCACTGAGGCCACCATAGGCCATGGAAGCGGTTGTGGTCATGGAAGAGGCAGAGTAGCAAGGGAAGCATATGTTGATCCACCAGCTGCCCCAACTCCGGATCAGACTCCAGCAATGCCAGTTCAGGAACCAGCTGTGCCCATCGTGATTCCGAGTCTACAGAAGACCTTGACACGAATCTTGACAGTTTGCACTGGCCTAGCTCAAGCAGTTTCAACCACCACGGAAGCAATTATTTCGTAGGCCGGGGGAGGCAACTAGACCCTCGCTGCTCGCACACCTGAGCAGGTAGTGTAGGGACTACAGATGTCAGAGGCACCTCCAGCTCAGCAGCTTGCACCAGTGAAGGAGTTCAGGGTTCCAGTTATGCCGGAGGATGATCAGGGTCGTCTTGAGAGGTTTGGTAGACTCCAGTCTCTGATATTCAGTGGTACTGAGGGCGAGGATGCCCAGGGTTTTCTTTATAGGTGTCAGTGGATGCTTCGTACAATAGTGATTTTTCGAGTCAAGTGGTGTGGCATTTACCACCTTTCAGTTTACTAGGGCTGCCTTCACTTGGTGGGAGGTGTATGAGAGGCGTAGGCCAATTGGTGCAGTGCCCGTTTCTTGGTAGCATTTCTCCACTCTCTTCTTGGAGAAGTATGTACCGCAGTCCCACAGAGAGGAGCTGCGTAGGCAGTTCGAGTGGTTGACGCAGGGAGATATGACCGTGATCTAGTACGAGATGAGGTTTTTAGAGTTGGTGCGTCATGCCACCTGGATGATTCCGTCAGATCTTGAGAGGATTAGGAGGTTTTTTGATGGCCTTAACTACCATCTCCGTATTATGATGACTAGAGAGATCGAGACAGTTACAGTGGTGCTCTTTCGGGAGCGAAAGGAGAGGGAGGCCAAAAGGCCTCGTGGATCCGGCAGTTACAGTGGTGCTCTTTCGAGGGGCCAGTTCCAGCATGGTAGAGGTCGTTCTTTTAGGCCTGCTAAGTTTGGCCGTCTAGAGTATCCTGGGGCATCTTTAGGTCGTGGTCATCATGGGCCACAGCAGGGCCAGTCTTCACTCAGCGCCCTCCTGGCTTAGAGTTTATCTCGTGCCCCATCAGCTCAGGGTTCTTCTACTCCGAGTGCACCCGCTAGTCACTCAGGTGCGAGGGGTTCCCTTTAGTCCCCATCACCAGCACTGGGTAGTTGTTATGAGTGTAGAGATTTTGGTCACATTAGGAGGTAGTGTCCTCGACTTCGAGACAGTCAGCATCAGTAGAGGGGTCAGTCCTCGACTTCTGCTCCAGTTACTTCACCACCTGTCCAATCAGCTAGGGGTGAGGATCAGGCAGCCAGGGGTCGCCCTAGAGGGGAGGTCGATCAGTCGGAGGCCAGGCTCATTTTTATGCTATCCCGGGTAGGACAGATGTCATTATAGGTATTGTTTCAGTCTGCCACAGAGATGCCTCCGTATTATTTAATCATGGTTCCACCTATTCTTATGTGTTCTCATATTTTTCTCATTATTTGGGTGCGCCCCGGGAGTTTCTTGCTTTACCTGTTCATGTGTCTACTCTAGTGGGCGATACGGTTGTTGTGGATCGTGTGTACCGGTCATGTGTTGTGACTATTGGGGGTCTGGAGACCCGAGTTGACCTATTGCTATTGAGCATGGTGTACTTTGATGTTATTTTGGTCATGGATTTGTTATCTCCGTGTCATGCTATTTTAGATTATCATGCTAAGACAGTCACTTTGGCTATGTCGGGTGTACCGCGGATAACAGATTATGTTCCTAGCAGAGTGATTTCTCTCTAAAAGGCCAAGCGTATGTTTGGAAGGGTTGCTTGTCATATTTAGCTTTTGTGAGGGATGTTGGAGCTGAGACTCCTAGTATTGATTCCATTCCAGTTGTGAGGGATTTTTTCGGTGTATTTCCTGCAGACCTGTCGGGCATGCTGCCGGATAGGGATATTGATTTTGGTATTGACCTAGTGTTGGGCACTCAGCCCATCTCTATTCTACCATATCATATGGCACCAGTAGAGTTGAAAGAAATGAAGGAGTAGCTTCAGGAACTCCTAGATAAGGGGTTCATTCGGCCTAGTGTGTCACCTTGAGGTGCGACACTTCTGTTTGTGAAGAAAAAGGATGGCACAATGAGGATGTGCATCGATTATAGGCAATTGAAAAATGTAACAATTAAGAACAAGTATCCCCTGCCTCGCATTTATGATTTGTTGAGGGTGTTTTCCAAGATTGATCTTCGTTCGGGTTATCACCAGTTGAAGATCAGGGATTCAGATATTCTTAAGACTGCTTTCAGGACTAGATATGGTCATTATAAGTTTCTTGTCATGTCTTTTGGGCTGACCAATGCCCCAGTAGCGCTCATGTATTTGATGAACAGTGTATTTCGGCCTTATTTGGATTCATTCGTTGTTGTTTTCATTGATGATATTCTGGTGTACTCGCATAGTCAGGAGGAGCACGCAAAGCATTTGTGAGTCGTGTTGTAGAGATTGAGGGAGGAGAAGCTTTATGCAAAGTTCTCCAAGTGTGAGTTTTGGCTCAGTTCAGTGGCTTTCTTGGGACACGTGGTGTCCAACATGGGTATTCAGGTTGATTCGAAGAAGATAGAGGTTGTTTAGAGTTGTCCTAGATCTTCCCCAGACACGGAGATTCATAGTTTTCTTGGGTTGGCAGGATATTATCGCCTGTTTGTTCATGGATTTTCCTCTATTGCATCGCCCTTGATCAAGTTGACTCAGAAGGGTGCTTCATTTGTATGGTCAGATGAGTGTGAGGAGAGCTTTCAGAAGCTCCAGTATTGGTTCTGCCATTAGCTTCAGGTTCATATACCGTATATTATGGTGCTTCGAGAGTTGGGATTGGTCTTGTATTGATGCAGAAGGGTAGATTTATTACTTATGCTTCTCGTCAGTTCAAGCCCCATGAGAAGAACTACCCCGTTCATTATTTGGAGTTGGCTGCCATAGTTCATGCATTGAAGATTTAGAGGCACTACTTGTACGACGTATCTTATGAGGTATTCACTAATCATCATAGTCTTCAGCATTTATTCAAGCAAAAGGATCTTAATTTGAGGCAGCGGCGGTGGCTAGAGTTGCTGAAGGATTATGATATTACTATTCTGTATAATCTGGGGAAGGCCAATGTAGTGGTCGATGCTTTGAGCCGAAAGGCAGTGAGTATGGGGAGTTTGGCATATATTCCAGTTGGGGAAAGACGTCTTGCAGTTGATGTTTAGGCCTTGGCCAATCAGTTTGTGAGACTAGATATTTTGGAGCTCAGTCGGGTGTTGGCTTGTGTGGTTTCTCGGTCTTTCTTAGATGATCGTATCAGATAGCGCCGATATGATGATCCATATTTGCTTGTACTTAAGGACAGAGTTTAGCATGATGATGCTAGATATGTGACCATTGGTGATGATGGTGTGTTGAGGATGCATGGCTAGATTTGCATGCCCAATGTGGATGGGCTTCGGGAGTTGATATTGGAGGAGTCCCACAGCTCGCGGTATTCCATTCATCCGGGTGCCACGAAGATATATCAGGATCTTAGACAACATTATTCATGGCAGAAGATGAAGAAAGATATCATGGAGTTTGTAGCTCGGTGTCAGGTGAAATATGAGCATCAGAGACCGGGTGGCTTGCATTAGCAGATGGTTATTCCCGAGTGGAAATGGGAGAGGATGACTATGGATTTTGTTACCAGACTCCCACATACTTTGAATAAGTTTGATGCTATTTGGGTGATTATAGACAGGCCGACCAAGTTCGCGCACTTCATTCCTGTTTGTACTACTTATTCTTCAGAGTGGCCGGCAGAGATTTATATTCGGGAGATCGTTCGGTTGCATGGTGTCCCAATTTCTAAAATATCAGATCGGGGCACTCAGTTTACTTCCCAGTTTTGGCAGTCTGTTCAGCGAGAGTTGGATACTCAGGTACAGTTGAGCACAACCTTTCACCCTCAGACGGAAAGGCAGTCCGAGCACACCATTCAGATATTAGAGGATATGCTACGCGCCTATGTTATTGACTTCGGAGGGTCATGTGATCGGTTTCTACCGCTTGCAGAGTTTTCCTACAATAACAATTACCATTCGAGTATTCAGATGGCTCCGTATGAGACATTGTATAGGAGGCGGTGTAGATCTCCAGTTGGTTGGTTTGATCCCGGTGAGGCTAGGCTATTGGGGATAGATTTGGTTCAGGATGCTTTAAATAAAGTAAAGGTGATTCAAGAGAGGCTCCGTACAGCACAGTCGAAGCAGAAGAGTTAGGCGGACATAAAGGTTTGAAATGTATCCTAGATGGTTGGTGAGAAGGTCCCGTTGAAGGTTTCGCCTACGAAAGGTGTTATGAGACTCAGAAAGAATGGGAAGTTGAGTCCGTAATTTAATTTGCCTTTTGAGGTGCTTCAGAGGATTGGGGAGGTGGCATATGAGCTTGCCTTGCCACCCAGCTTGTAAAGTGTGCATCAAGTTTTCTATGTTTCTATGCTCCGAAAGTATATTGGAGACGCATCCCATGTTCTGGATTTTAGTATGGTTCAGTTGGAGGGTGATTTGACCCATAATGCAGAGCCAGCAACCAATTTGAAGTGTCATGTTTGGAAGTTGAGGCCAAAGGATGTTGCTTCAGTAAAGGTGCAGTGGAGAGGTCGGCCCATGAAGGAGGCTACCTGGGAGACCGAGCGGGAGATGCAGAGCAGATACCCTCACCTATTTGAGGCTTCAGGTATGTTTCTTGACTTGCTCAAGGACGAGCATTTGTTTAAGTTGGGTAGGATGTGACAACTCGATCCGTCGTCTCATGAGTTACTGCCTCGTTTTCCCAATTTCTACTTCTTTATGCTTTCTTATCCGTGTTTTATGTGGTTGAGCTGATTAGGTTGAGTTTGGAGTGAATTTGGTAAGAAATGAGACACTTAGTCTCTTTAAGGAAGGCTTAGTTTGGAAAAGTCAACTGGATGTTGACTTATGCATTAGAGGTCTCAGATGTGATTTTTGATGATTCGGTTAGCTTCGGGGCATGATTTGTGACTTAGGAGCGTGATCGAAAGTGGTTTTGGAGGTCTGGTGTAGAATTAAGCTTGAATTGGCAAAGTTAGTATTTTGGCTATTTCAGGTTGATAGGTGAGATTTTGATCCGAGGGTCGGAATGGAATTTTGAGAGTGGTTGTAGCTTCATCAGATGATTTGGGATGTGTGTGCAAAATTTTAGGTAATTCGGATGTGGTTTGGTTGGGGTCGTGATAGATTTCTTGTCTGTCCCACTCGAACTTTACCATTTGGTGCAGGGAGGACGAGACTGCCTTGGCAACATGTATCCAGGGCCTGCCCAACAACAAATTGTAGGAGACAGCCACATCTAGTACCTGGAACTCCATTGTCACGCCCCAAAACCGAGGGACACGATCGACGCTCAACTGGAGGACCCCAGTCAAGCGGACCTGGAATTGCCTTTCCTATCCCACGCGTTACCTCGTGATTCCAATATACATTATTCTTTTGAAATAGCAATTTAAAACTTAAGCATAAACTTACAACTTGAGTTCATTTCTACTTTTTATCAATTCCAATATTGAAACCAAGTACTTGTAAAATACATACAACATTTACCAACGTGGACCACGATTCCGAACCGTACAGTTACTACCCAAAATACTTTTATACACCAGCCA
>MU785591.1:41762-52234 GCA_026770625.1 Nicotiana glauca
AAGTAAGATCAATCACTACATAGATAACAAACAGTAATAGAATCAACAATCAAATGCACATGAAAGGTACAATCAAACCAAACAAGTTTACACCCTTCAACATTTTCACATCAATGATTTCACAATCTTTTTCATAATTTCATTTCAATAGTGCTTTCGATCACTTTTCCACCCTTATTACCTCGGCCACCCTTATCACCACAACCCATGCCTTATTACTTCGTGTTGCGGCGCGCAACCCGATCCCACCGAACAAGTCATAATTCACAAACAACACAATAACAACAATAATTCACATAGAACAACAACAATAATTCTCAAAGAGAAACCACAACAATTCACAAGAATTTATGTAGCCATCAATAACATTTCCATCATAGTCAACAACTCATATGCAATTTAAGTCACCAAAATAATTACCCATAACAAGCCAAAAATGTTATTACCACAGTTGTTCCAATTGCATCATTTATGATTTCCTTCCGTTATTTGTTTCTCCGTTCTTACCATATAACACTTTCACAATCACATTTGATTTATTGACAATTTCATACACCATTATATTGGGAAAACTTAACCAACAACGTTCAAGATATATTAATCACAAGAATTCATGAAATATGCTATCTTGCCTAACACCTGTGAAACAACCAAAATTCACAAATAGTTCACATAAATAACACGTACCAATTTCTCATACTCCAAACAAGGTGACTTGAAAAAGGTTAAAGTTAGCCATACATACTTCAATTTCACCCCTTAATGATACTAAAATGATCCAGTATACTTAAGCAACTTCAATCTATAATACAACATTCAATGAGACCAATATTAGTAACAAATTCCATAACTTATGTCATTTAGACATATTATCTAACACCTTGTAGGTATAAATCTTTTCATCTCATAACCATAGTATTAGTTCATCCATCTATCACCATTAACTAACAATTTACTCCACCATCATTCCTAACTAATTTATAACTTCCAACAACATATGTATGATCATCCATTCATACCCAATCAACAATTCATATCAAATAATCACCCTTTCAATCTCTACAATAATTATGAATTTATATTGGAAACATATGGCTTCCAATCACTACACCAAGAGTTCCAACACTTAATTCATACTCATATTCCCATAATATATCCATATATTCAAGTCTAAGGTGTAGGATTTACCTTTTGGAAGAAATCTTGCAAAACCCTCATTTGAGTTCTTAAAGGAATTTCTTGAAAATCTATGGATTTTATGAGTAGATTTCATCAATACTAGTGTAGGAATGATGGAATTTCACACCAATATAATGGAGATTACTTACCTTGAAGAGGGTAGGAGTTGGTGCTCTTGAGTGGGTGAAGAAGAACCCCAAAGGTCGTCCAAATAGAATGGGAAAAATGAACCCCGAAATTGTGTTTTAAAGGCCCAAATATCGGATGCTATGCGGATGCTTCGCATCCCCACTTCACTCCTCTCAGGAGCTCGGATGCTGACCCGGATGCTATTGTAGCACTTCACTGCTAGCCCCTCTTTTTGGATGCTATGCGGATGCTTCGCATCCGCGCAGTCCTCCGCTAGCCTTTGATAATTTGGTCATAACTCCTTGTAGGAAAGTCCAAATGACGAACGGTTTGAAGAGTTAGAAACTAGACTCAAAGAACTTTCATTTTATATGTTGTGAATCACACAACGCCTTATATACATGTAGATATGCTCGTCCGAAGTGGGGTCTTGTGCGTACTTATTTTGAATTTTTAGCCTATAATGTAATTTCCAACTTGGCTTAGACTTAGGCCTCTCCTTGGACCCCAAATCACTTATAATAAGACTTATACACTTATTACCATATCCAATTGATATCCATTATATCATTATTCCTCTTTTTCCCACAAAATAAAATAATTAGCCTACCTTGGCACCTCAAAATCTTGAATTACTTAGCAAAAATTTTTCGGGGCTTTACATTCTCCCCCGCTTAGGATCATTCGTCCTCGAATGATAAGTGGAGTCAATCCGCAGATACTTTACTTAAATTATCTCTTTTCTCACACATCTTTAACCACCAAATTTTGACTAACTCCCAAATTTTTCAAAAATTTCGGCAGAGTTTCCTTTGTAATTAGGCCTATCTATATGTCAGAGAGCCCCCGAAACATATTTCCAAACACCATTACACAGTTTCTGTTATCCCTACAATTTGTATACAATTCATTATCTCAACAACTTGTACATATTCATACACTTTAAACAACTTACACGTAGCTCATTCTCTTTACACCACAAATTGCACATGGTTCAGCCAATGCCATTTACTTGCACACAACTGGGTCACTTCAATGAGCCCCATCAATCCAATCACTTTAACATGCCAGGAATGCTTCAATTAATCATTACCAATCTATACTATCATTAATCATTTACCTACCACATAAGTTTCAAAAAATTTTCATTTACTTCAAGGGTTGCACATTACCCAAATAGCAACAACATTTGCAATCTGGCACACATTGGGAAGTTACAACAATAAGGCAATTTCGGGAAAATGGGGTGCCTTTACACAAATCTGAACACTACCTCAAATTGCTTGAAGACAATCATTCGCAACTACTAGATTTGTTCGAATAGATAGGGATATTTCTCTTTCATTTCTTTTTTTGCTTTCCACGAGGCTTCCTTAACTTGTTGACTTCACCACAATACTTTAACTGAAGCACTTTCCTTGTTCCTCAATTTTCGGACTTGTCTATCAATAATAGCAACCAGAATTTCTTCATACGATAACTCTTCATTGACCTCGATAGTCTCAATTGGTACGATGGTGGATGGATCCCCAACTACTTTCTTTAACATAGACTCATGGAACACCGAGAGCACTAATGATATCTCAAGGGGCAATTCCAGCCTATACGCCACCTGTCCTATCCTTTGAGCAATCCGATATGGACCGACATACCTTGGGCTTAATTTCCCTTTCTTCCCAAATTGCATGACTCCCTTTATGGGAGATACTTTCAAGAAAACCCAATCATCTACTTGGAATTCCAATTCTCTTTGATGCACGTCTGCATAGATTTCTGACGACTCTGAGAAGCTTTCATCCTCTCATGAATGACTTTTAACTTTTTCCATAGCATGATGCACAAGATGTGGCCCTAACAGCTGCTTCACCAACCTCGAACCACCCAATCGGAGATCTACACCTCCTTCCATACAATGCTTCAAATGGGGGCCATTTGAATACTAGCGTGAAAGCTATTATTATAAGCAAACTCGACAAGCGGCAAATGGTCATCCCAACTACCTTTGAAAGCTAGAACAAAAGCTTGCAACACATCTTCAAGCGTCTGAATAGTCCGCTCTACCTGACCGTCAGTCTTCGGATGGAAAGCCGTATTAAGATTTACTTGAGTACCCAAACCTTGCTGAAATTTCCTCCAAAAGTTTGCTTTGAACTGAGCCCTTCGATCCGAGATAGTAGAAACTGGAGTGTCGTGAAGTCTGACTACTTCATTGATGTACAACTGAGCATACTGTTCTGCAGTATCGGTGGACTTGACTGGCAAAAAGTGAGCTGATTTCGTGAGTCAATCTACAATTACCCAAATTGAGTCGAACTTGCATGTAGTGCACGACAATCCTACCAAAAAAATCCATAATGATCATTTCCCATTTCTACATTGAAATTTCTATTCTTTGTAACAATCCTCTAGGCCTTTCATGTTGGGCCTTCACTTGCCAACAGTTCGTACATTTTGCCACAAAGTCCGCCACAACATTGGATTTTCCCGGGTGATATAGAATATCGATGTTGTAACCTTTGAGTAACTCCAACTATATTCTCTCCCTCAAATTAAATTTTTTCTGTTCGAAATTATATTGAAGGCTCTTTTGGTCTGTGACTACATCAACATAGACCCTATACCAACAATGGTGCCAAACCTTTAATGCAAATACCACTGCTGCAATTTCTAAGTAATTTTTTTTCCTTGATTCTTGAGTTGCCTGGAGGCATAAACTATCACCTTAACACGTTGCATCATTAGTGGAACATCTTTATCATATTCCTCTTACGTAAAACCTCCCACGAATTGAGTCCTACTATAATTTCCCTGATATGGTTACAATCGCATGCAAATAATTGCTACTAACTCTTCCAAATTATCAACAAAAGATATCACTAAATGAGTTTTCTCATATGACCTTCTGCCTCAAGTGAATAATATCTGCTAACTTGCACACATACCCTAATAACACCATCATGCACGACATTGCATCAAATATAAGGTAACATTGTGCTCCGACTTTTCTTATCCAACCTCTTCTCCCCATATGTGACTTATAGAATTTAAGAAACCGCACTACTTCCCATGTGAATATTCTCACAATCCCTATTTATGGTTAAATACTTCCCAAAACACATATCAACACCCTTTATATGTATATAATTTATGAAGGGTCACTGGCCCGAGAAGGGCATTCTCTGAAACTTTAGATCCTCCTCAATTCTTCAACAACGACTTTTGGTTTTACTGTTAAGTGTAAGACTTAGTCCACCTGATTCTATCCTCGATGAGTAACTCAGCTTATTCCCCATATTGTAGCTACCAATATAGTTCCCTGATATTGCGGCTTAGGAGTTACCATGCTAAATATGTCTGGTCCGTAACAAGTGTTCATCCTCGTTCAATCTATTCTGAACCTTTCATTTGCCCTTTGGGTAGATTGTGTTGTCTTTCCCTTATTGATCACACTTTGGCTTGGACAATATGCTAGTACCATCTTTTCTTTCTAATTGGAAGTTTTATTCCCATTCCATTTTGCAGATAGTGCATAGTTAATAGCCTTATTGTTCCACACATTTGTTTGCCTCCCGTGAACTTGAAATATCATTATGCCTGGTTTAATCAGTTTACAATACCACAACTTCCCCACCAGTATTCTCACTTCCCATTGTATGTAGACATGAACTATCTCTGGATCCTTTAGTTGATATTTGGTGTCACCCAAGTCGGTTGCATTGCGGTTAGTCCCTTATTGTCACACCTCCTTTTTTACACTGACTGTTTTATACACCCCGTGAAGGGCGTATTAAAGGAGTTTTTCCAATTAAAGAACAATCAGAGCGAGATTTGTTATTATTTATTCAGAGTCGCCACTTAGGAGATTTATGGTGTCCCAAGTCACTGATTGAATCCCGAACCGAGAAAATATGACTCTGTTAACAATCCGCAATCCAGAAATCTAGATAAGGAATTCTGTTAACCCGGGAGAAGGTGTTAGGCACTCCCGAGTTCCGTGGTTCTAGCACGGTTGCTCAACTGTTGTATTTGATTTTATCTGATTTCCATATATATTCCATTTTTATGTGCTTTTTTTAATTATTAATAACCCGCTTTTATTGTATTTATTGTTTATTTTATAAGAATTGCAACGTCGTGAAAATGTATTTCAAACCACGCCGTACCAGTACGCCCGTGGCTTTTAACACTTTCGACTTTGTTGAGATTTGGATTTGGGTCACATAAATGTGCACCCATTTTTTTGAGAAGGTAATATTATTAACATACGCGCCTAAAAGCAACTACGTATTTATTAACTTTGAGGAAGGCCATGAAATTTGCTAAACGGTCCTCCCAATTTCTAATATCTTTTGTAAGTCATTATTAAGGGCCCCGCAATTATGTATTTAATTTGGCGAGGCTCGTCTCATTTATTATTGAAGGCCAAACCTAGAGCAACTATATTTTCTACTTTTGTTTTTGTCTCTAATAATGAAAGAAAAACCTTACTAGTTACTATTATAACATTTAGGTCCTAAGTTCAAGTCCGGATTCAAACAAGAGGATTAAACCTATTAGCTTGAACCCACTACTTCACCCAAGAACCAATTTCATATTTATGAAATACCTTTCCATATTCCTATTTATTTACTTTGAACATTATTGTATTTGGGCCTTTTGATTTTTTACTTAATTGCGACAATTTTGGGACTGAAATGTCGCTCTAGTCATGAATTCACATATAACTATATATAGTACTAAATCTGATTGATTATTTATGCCCTCAAACTGGCCTTGGGCTCGATTTTTCAGCCCAGCTGCGAGGAATCCAAGCTTTTAACAATATACATTCAAAATTTAAACTATATCTATTTTTTAGAAATTATCAAACAAGTTTCGAAAGTTATTATTTTTAACTGGAATTCAAACTGTTATTATTGATTCAAAATTCAAACTGGAATGTTATTATTCTAAAAAAAATCAAGTAATCCATAATAACAACCTGATTTCGGAGCTAAGATCTGCTAATTAGACTTAACTATTCACATACACAACTTTGATTTGCAAATTGTGATTGTACCTATCACTGATAAAAGTAAACTAACAAAATCACATTATTACAAACTTCAAACATATTATTAGTAAACTAAGCATACTGTCCTGTTATAATACTAAAAACAATCCTATTATTACAAAATTCAATCATAGCCAATTTTAAGCAAATTACAATATAACTACAATATCTCACTACACAGCACAATTAAAAGTTGTTCAAACATAACAGAATAATGTACTACTAGCCAAAATTAACTATGATTTTTATTTATACTGTTCAAAATATGTAGATACATCATATCAGCTTCAGAAATGTACCTGAGAAGGAAGACAAATGAAGGAAAATTGAATCAGTGATCAGGACCAAATATCAGTATCACGGCAACAGTAAGGAGTCAACAGCATCAGAAATTGCATCCACACAGCCCAGAAATGGATTCAAAACTAACTCGATTAAACTGAGAATTGCCCAAAAATCATTCTAATAAACCTTCAAAAAAAACTTCTGGAACAAAAGAGAATTCAGCAATCAAAACATGCTGAAACCAGCCAAAAACAGTGTAATTGAACTCTTAAAACCACTCAAATTTGCCTCACACAACTTCTGATTCACAACTACCACATGTTGAGCCTTAATAATTGAAATTCAGCTGAAAATCCAATGGAACAACATTTATTTTTTGGTTTCTACTAATTTTGAATTGTTATTGGATATTTTGAAAGAATTTTGGATCTGAAAGAAGAAATTGATTTCAGATCTGAAAACCTATCAAATATTTTTTTTGGAATTTTGGGGTGCAAAAACGTTTTTAAAGAAGCAGAATTACTGCCTATTTATAGGCACAAATAGGAGGAAATTTCATATTTTCATTTTACATATTAGTCCCTATGTTATTTCTATTTTAAACATCTAATTTCTAACTTGCTGCATATGTAAGTGCAGTTATTTACTTAATATTACACTATAACCCACTCTAGAAGGTTCTATTTCCTTGAAATCCCTGTTATACCCCTAATTCCTTTTAATATTTACTATTTTGAGTGATCCTGCCATTTTCCTATGCCCAAAATACCCCTTAAGTTCCCTGAAATTTTGACCAGCCTATTTTAAATTTCCAACAATGCCCTCATTTTATACTTAGAATTACCAATATTACCCTAAACCAATCCCAACCCTTTTCTACCCTAATTTTCATCAGCTATAACCAATTCCCTAAGACTAATTATCAAACTAATTAAACTAATAAAGTAAGAAAAATATTAAAACTAAATTTACTGAATCACAAAACAGAATTAGAAACAAAAAATTATCATTAGTCACCTAACAGATTCACAAACGAAAATTAATCAATATCAATTATCAATTTTAATCAAACGAACAGATCCTATTATTCTAATCAGTCAATTTATCAAAACAAAACTAACACTTAATGAGTCGACTGAATCACATTAAACTAACAGAAGAATTCATATGTATTTATCTAAAAATTGCCAACAACTCACAGCTAATTTTTTTTATGCAAAGTAAAAAATATGAAAAATCTAGAAACTTAAAATCAATGAACAGAACAGAAAAACAGAACAATTGCGAACAAAGTTCACATTTAAGAATTCAATTAGTCTAGTTAAAACTAAAGATAAAAGAGTGATAAAAGGGAATTAAAAAGGAAAGATAAGAAAAGAAAAGCACTCACTGATTTCGACCAACGTTTTGTCAAACTCTGGACTCAAACTTAGCGGGCTTGTAGTTGGATTCGACGGATTCTAGCTTGAAGCTTCAAAACGAGAAAACCTAGGAAGGCTTGGCCGGATTTGACGAAGGTGTGTCTTGCCGAAATCTTTGACCCATGATTCGAGATTACTGGCTAAGGTTTGGGGAATGCTGACCATGGATTTGGAGAAAGGAGAATGAGGTGGCTCAAGGGTGTAAATTTGGGGTGTTTTGGAGAGGTGGCGCCGCCGTGGGTGGTGGCGGCGGCGCTAGGATTTAGGGATTTTGGAGAGTTCTAACAGAATTCGGGGATAGATGATTGGTGATTTGAATAGAAGAGGAAAAGGGGAATATTTTGGGGCTGGTTTGGTCGGAAACGAGGGTCCACCGCCGCCGTAAGCGAATTTCAGCGGGCGGCGGGGTGGTGGTCTACGGCGGTAGAGACAGGGACAATATAACAGGGTCTTTGGTACGAGGAAGGGGGGAAGTTCTTGTTTTTTAGAGTTAATCTTTAGACTTTTATTAAAATTTGAAGATTGATCATGGGCCATGTGATCTGAATAAATCAAGGGCTCAGATTATTTTAGCCCTGATACGACACCGTTTGATTAAAGGGGCTGGACCGGGTTTATGATGTATCGGGCTGGACTGGTAGAGCGATTTTGTGTTGGGCCAAGCGTTCAAGGGCACTAAATTGGGGTTTGGGCTGGTAGAATTAATCAATTTTTCTCTTTATTTAACTTGCTATTGTTTATTTTTATTATTTTTGTACTTTGTATTTTTTCCTGATTTTTGTAAAAATTAAAACTATTACCTCTAAAATTATTCAAGATCAATTATCAATTAAATTTGCAACAATTATCAATTAAATGGTCTAAGACTATTATTTTGTAACTTTCTTTAAATTGTTCTAAAATGAATTGGTACTAAAATTGAAAAATTAAGAAAAGCCTAATGCATATGCATATTTTTTTTTGACTTAATCATGCACAAATGACATGCAAACAATTAACACAAAATTCACAAAAATTGTAAAAATAGGACAAAAATCTTTTGTTTGGATTTTATGGGAATAACTCATATGTAGGGCAAAAATTACGTGCTCACACTTATAACTTTTATTAACACATGTGCTCTAAGCGAGTCCACCATTCTTACGCAAGATATTTTATGATAACCATGACCATCTCAATTTAAAGGTTTTCTCCCCATTTCTTCTCGCCTCATTCTTCCTAGTTAGTGAATAACCATGCGCTCTTCCATATGTTACGTGGTCTTTCACCTTAGGTATTTCATCCGGCTCACCTCTTAACTCTTATTAGGATATCCGTGGGAAAGTGTGTTTGTCCGCATATCACTTAACACTTATTTGTTTGTAAGATTCTTTAGAGGCTCTCCATCAAGACCAAATACCCTCTTGGGTTATTGTAGCATAATATTTATTTTTCCCACTTGTTCTGCCTTTCTTAATGTCCTGGAACTTTTGTTATATCACAAATCTATGATTAGCCCATTCTAAAAACTTGCAATCTTTCATATTTGACCTATGGTACTTCCTTGGGTTCTATTGCTCCTGGCATCCTAACAAGTATAAAATCCCTTTACAAACATACTCTTATTTTCTAGAGTCGTTGACCCTATCATTCACATTTCCATGTGTGAATGATTTACCTTCCTTAACCTTTCACCTTCTTGGGGTACTAGTTGTCTATTATTAGCATATCTTTTCAAAGAGTCATGTTACCCATTATCTATTTTCTAGACCACGCATGTCTTTAACAAAATATTCAAACATCATAGCTACATGGTCTCACTCTTGTTTAATTGTATTTAAGTGGCCTCACGACGGCCCTTCCTCCCCCACTTGGGGCGAATGTCCTGGATTTTGACACAAGTCTTGAATTTAGCAACTTTAGGGACATATGCTTCATATATCTATCCCTCATATATATATTCGACGATTAGGGATGTGAGCACGTGATTTTTGTGTAACAACACGACCCGTCGTTACGGGAGTTACCGCCCCGTTTTGCCCGTTTTGCCCATTTTATGCTTCTATATGTCTCATTATATGTGTTTGGAGAATTTGAAGTAATCCGGATAGAGTTCGGTTAGAAATGAGACAATAAGTCTCTTTATGAAAAGGTTAGTTCGGAAAAGTCAACCGAATGTTGACTTATGAGTTAGAAGGCTCGGAACGGATTTCCGATGATTCGACTAGTTTCGGGGAATGATTTATGACTTAGGAGAGCAATCAAAATTGAATTTGGAGGTCCAACGTAGAATTAGGCTTGAATTGGCTAAGGTTGGATTTTGGCGAATTCCGGATGATAGGTGAGATTTTGATCCGAGGGTCGGAATGGAATTTTGAGAGTTGCAGTAGCTCCGTTAGGTGATTTTGGATATGCGTGCAAAGTTT
>MU785591.1:82079-101160 GCA_026770625.1 Nicotiana glauca
CACGCCTGCAACAAGATGTGAAAAGAAAGAGAAAACTGCCTTTGTTTTCCTTATTCTTGCTAGTGGTTGGATTTTGATTCCTTTATAGTTCTCTTGATATTCTGTTTCTACATGTTATTCCCCGAAGCATGTTTCCCCCTCCCATCCTTACTTGCTTATACCTGCTTTACTCTCCGCTGTATATTATATAACTACACAGGTTTATTTGATTGTATAGTCCTAGTCTCGTCACTACTTCACCGAGGTTAGGCTAGGCACTTACCAGCATATGGGGTCAGTTGTGATGATACTACACTCTACACTCTTTTGTGTAGACCCCAGTGGTGTAGACTTCGGACCGCGGTGTGATTGCTAATTCTAGCTCATCAGGCGACCCGAGGTAGTCCTGCAGGCGTCCTCAGACCTTGGCGTATTCTTGTATCTACTATTCCTGTTTCTTTCATGCATTTCCAGAAA
The DNA here is from genome assembly GCA_026770625.1 of Nicotiana glauca. Classification (NCBI taxonomy): domain Eukaryota; kingdom Viridiplantae; phylum Streptophyta; class Magnoliopsida; order Solanales; family Solanaceae; genus Nicotiana; species Nicotiana glauca. The sequence continues at coordinate 82,536 of MU785591.1, forward strand.
TAGTGTTGTATTTATTTCTTTTAGACCTTTATTTTTATTATTCTTAGTCCGTTTGTGAAACTGTGACACCAGTTCTGGGTAGTTGAGACTCAAACAGTTTTATTAGATATTCATGTTCAGGTGGTTTATTGTTTTCCTTCCGCTTATATTAAATTTTTGCTATTTAAAAGTCATTACTTTGCAATTGTTAATGAATATAAACTGATTAAACTATTCACATAATTGTGTTTCGTAGCTCACACTAGTAGGCGCCATCATGACTCTCGAGGGTGGGAAATCCGGGTCGTGACAAGTTGGTATCAGAGCTCTAGGTTAGATGAATCTCACAGTTCAAAAAAAAGCTTAGTAGAGTCGGGAGGGATCGGTATGGAGACATCTGTATTTATCCCCAGAGGCTACAGAGTTTGGAAAAACTTCACATTCATTCTTTCCTGTTGTGCGATTTTACTCTCTCAATGCTAAATTGAAACCTCTACTCTTATCCTTTGACGAATGGAGAGGTCATGTACCGCTTCTTCAACTGAGCAGCATCACAGACCAGTGATAGATCAGCTACGTCTTCAGAGGCTTGTGATGGTTGGATAAGTTTCCCCAACTCATCATTATTACATTCAGCGGTACATCTACTGAGGATCCCCAGGATTATCAAGACAACAGTCATGGGGTTCTCAGAAACATAGGGATAGTTGAGACCAATGGGGTCGATTTTGCTACTTTTCGCTTGTTTGGATCCGCTAAGACTTGGTGGAGAGATTATTACTTGGCTAGACCAGCCAGATCGCCAACTTCGACTTGGGAGCCGTTCACACATCTATTTCTGGAGAAGTTTCTCCACATCACTCAGAGAGAGATATTGGATGGGTAGGTAGAGGTATTAGAGGTAAAGGTAGAGATGCTAGAGGTTGAGGTAACGGTATTAGAGGTAAAGGTAGGGTGCAGGTATTGTTCCGGTTTGTGGTAGAGAAGCTTTGATTTTATTTCGCGCCGTATCCAGTCATGCCTAGTGATTCTTTGAGTGCCACTGTTTATGTGTCTAAGCCGGTAGGTGATTCTATTATAGTGGGTCGCGTCCATTATTAATGTATAACGGTTATTAGAGGTCTTGAGACTCGTGTAGATTTGTTTCTTCTGGACATGTATGAATTCGATGTTATATTGGGGATAAACTGGTTATCACCTTACCATGCTATCTTGGACTGTCATGCCAAGACAAAGACCTTAGCCTTACCGGGTTTACCTCATTTAGAGTAAAGATGGACTCCTAGTCATTTTACCCGTAGTGTTATCTCTTATGTGAAGACTCGATGTATGGTCGAGAATGGGTGTTTCGCATATTTGGTATATGTTCGTGATTCTAGAGCTGAGGTTCCTTCCATAAATTTTGTGCCCATTGTTCGTGAGTTTCCTGAGATTTTCCCTTCAGACCTGCCTGGTATGCCACCCGACAAGGATATTGGGTTTTACATTGATTTGGCTCCGAGCACTCAGCCCATTTCTATTCCGCCGTATCGTATGACCCGGCCTGAGTTGAAAGAGTTGAAGGAGAAATCTCAAGACTTGGTTGAGAAGGGTTTTATTAGACCTAGAGTTTCTCGTTGGAGTGCGCCGATGTTGTTTGTAAAAAAGAATGATGGGTCGATGCGAATGTGTATTGATTACCGGCAGTTGAACAAGGTTACAATCAAGAATAAGTATCCATTGTCTAGGATTGATGATTTGTTTGATTAGCTTCGGGATGCCAAGGTATTTTTGAAAGATTAACTTGAGATCTGGCTACTTTTAGTTGAGGATTAAGGCATCCGATGTCCCTAAAACATCTTTTCGGACTCGGTACGGGCTTTATGAGTTCTTGGTGATGTCATTCGGGTTGACAAATGCCCCATCAGCTCTTATGTATTTGATGAACTGAGTGTTCAGGCCTTATTTGGATTCGTTTATGATAGTCTTCACGATGATATTTTGATATATTCCCGCAGCCGGGAGGAGCACGAGCAGCATCTTAGAGTGGTTCGTCAAACTTTGAAGGATAGTCAGTTATATGCAAAGTTCTCAAAGTGTGAGCTTTGGTTGAGTTCAGTTGCATTTGTGGGTCATGTTGAGTCAGCAGAGAGTATTCAGGTTGATCCGAAGAAGATTGAGGCACTCAAGAACTGGCCTAGACCAGCATCAGCTATAGAGATTCGGAGTTTCTTGGGATTGGCAGGCTACTATCATCGGTTCATAGAGTGGTTTTCATCTATCGCAGCCCCGATGAATAGGTTGACCCAGAAGGTTGCCTAGTTCAGGTGGTCGGACGAGTGTGAGGCGAGCTTTCAGAAGCTCAAGAAAGCTCTGACTACGGCCCAATGTTGGTTTTGCCCACAGGTTCAGGGCCTTATACAGTTTATTGTGATGTTTCTCGCATTGAACTTTGTACAGTGTTGATGCAGGATGGCAATGTCATTGCTTATGCTTTGCGGCAGTTGAAGATTCATGAGAAGAACTATCCGGTTCATATTGTTGAGTTGGCAGCCATAGTTCACGCATTAAAGATTTGGAGGCATATCTGTATGTGTGGAATGTGAGGTATTCACGGATCACAAGAGTCTTCAGTATTTGTTCAAGCAAAATGAGTTGAATTTGAGGCAGAGAAGGTGGTTAAAGTTTTTGAAATATTATGATATCACCATTCTATATCAACCGAGAAAGGCCAATGTGGTGGCCGATGCTTAGAGTAGGAAGTCATCCAGTATAGGCAGCCTTGCTTATATTCCGGTCGATGAGAGGCCGCTTGCTTTGGATGTTCAGGCTTTAGCCAATCAGTTTGTGAGACTGGGGGTTTTCGAGCCCAGTCGTATGTTAGCTTGCACGGTCGCTCGTTCTTCATTATTAGAGCGTATCCGTGATCGACAGTATGATGATCCCCATTTGTGTGTCCTTAGAGACACGGTGCAGCGGGGAGGTGACAGGCAGATTACCTTAGATGATGATGGAGTTTTGAGATTGGAGGGTCGAGTTTGTATGCCTAATGTGGATGGGCTCCGAGAGTTGATTTTAGAGGAGGCCCATAGCTCCCGGTACTCTATTCATCCGGGTGCTATAAAGATGTATCAGGATTTGCAGCAACATTATTGGTGGCATAGAATGAATAAGGATATCGTTGCATATGTGGCTCTATGTTTGAATTGTCAGCAGGTTAAGTACGAGCATCTGAGTCCTGGTGGTTTATTTCAGAGGATTGACTTTTCCGAGTGGAAGTGGGAGTGGATCACTATGGACTTTGTTTCGGGACTCCCGTAGACTCGTTAGAAGTTCGACGCAGTATGGGTCATTGTTGATAGGCTGACCAAGTCAGCATATTTCCTTCATGTGGCAGTTTCCTATTCTTCTGACAGGTTGGCTGAGATCTATATTTCGGAGATTGTTCGCTTTCATGGTATGCCCATATCTATCATTTCGAATCGGGGTACGTAGTTTACCTTGCATTTTTGGAGAGCAGTTCAATGAGAGTTGGGTACACGGGTTGAGTTGAGAATAACATTTCATCCCCAGATGGACGGGCAGTCCGAGCGGACTATTCAGATTTTGGAGGATATGCTTCGAGCTTGTGTTATTGACTTTGGAGGCTCGATGGATTAGTTTTTGCCTTTAGTGGAGTTTTCCTGCAACAACACCCACCGGTCGAGTATCCAGATGGCTCTATATGAGGCTTTATATGGTAGGCAGTGTCAGTCTCCTGTTGGATGGTTTGGGCCGGGAGAGGCTCGATTGTTGGGTACGGATCCGGTTCAGGAGGCCTTGGAAAATGTTAGGATTATTCAAGATAGGCTTCGTACAGCCCAGTCCAGGCAAAAGAGTTATGCAAACCACAAGGTTTGAGATGTGGCTTTTATGGTCGGTGAGCGGGTATTGCTCCGAGTGTCGCCTGTGAAAGGAATGACGAGATTTGGGAAAAGGGCAAGATTAGCCCTAGGTTCATTGGTCCATTTGATATTCTTGATCGAGTGGGAGAGGTGGCTTATAGACTTGCATTGCCGCCGAGCTTGTCAGCTATGCATCTAGTGTTTCATGTGTCCATGTTTCGGAGGTATCACGTCGATCCATCCCACGTGTTAGAATTCAGCACTTTCCAGTTAGACAAGGACTTATATTATGAGGAGGAGCTGGTAGCTATTCTAGATCGGCAGGTTCGTCAGTTGAGGTCGAAGAGTTTTCCTTCTGTTCGTGTTCAGTGGAGAGGTTAGCCTCCTGAGGCATCGACCTGGGACTCCGAGTCCGATATGCGAAGCCGTTATCCCCATCTTTTTCCCGACTCAGGTACTTCCTTCTTAAGTCTGTTCGAGGAAGAACAGTTGTTTTAGATTTAATTTTGTGTTTTCGAGGCCTTGACAACCTTTTTTAGCCTTGCCTCACTTTGTGTGCGCAGTCCGGGCATGTAGCCAAAAAGCTTAAATGAGAAAATATGTGAAAAAATGATACGTTTTGACTGTAAAATGAACTTGACTTTGGTCAATATTTTGGGTAAACGGGCCCGGTCCCATGATTTGATGGTCCCGGAGGGTCCGTAGGAAAATATGGGACTTGGGCCTATGCATGGAATCAAATTTCGAGGTCCCAAGCCCGAAAAATTAACTTTTGAAATAAATTATTTTCTGAAATAGTTTATAAGGTTTTGAAAACATGATGGTATCGGGCCCGTATTTTGGTTCCGGCGCCCGGTACAGGTCTTAGATACTCCCTCCGTTTCAATTTATGTGAACCCATTTGACTAGCATGGAGTTTAAGAAAAGATAGAAGACTTTTGAACATGTGGGGTCATTCTTTTTAGCACGGACCAAAAAGAAAATAGGTTCACATAAATTGAAATGGAGGGAGTATGATTTAAGATGTTTCTATAAAATTTGGTGAAAAACGGATGTCGTTTGACGTGATTCGGACCTAAATTGCAAAAGTTGATATTTTAAGAAGTTTGAAAGAATTCATGAATTTTGAGGTTTAATTCGATGTTTATGATGTTATTTTGGCGGTTTGATCGCATGGATAAGTTCGTATGATGTTATTGAGTTAGTGTGTATACTTGGTTTGGAGCCCCGAGGGCTCGGGTGAGCTTTGGATAAGCTACGAGGTGCATTTTAGAACTTAAAAAATTGCAGAAATTGAGTTGCTATGAACAGGCATGCAGGTTGGCTCGCAAATGCGAAACATCCCAAGCCTGCCCTTTCCTTGTAAATGCGAGATTATTCTTCGCAAACGCAAAATCTTCCATATTGGCCAGGGATCGCAAATGCGACCAATATGTTGCAAATGCGGCTATTGCAAATGCGACACAGGTCTTGCAAATAAAAAGGTCCAAAATTTTAAAAGGGTTCGTAAATGTGAACAATATTTCTCAATTCCCATATCTGTAGAGGTCGAAATTCGCAATTGCGAACCCCGGTTCGCAATTCCCACATCTGAGACCTTCAATTTTATACTTAGCCGATTTTAAACCCCATTTTTCATACTTTCTCTAACCCAAACACACTTAGGCGATTTTTCAAGAATCCTTTCTTCTCCAAATCAATTATAAGTCATTTTAACCAACTTTCTTCAATTCTTATCATCTTTTAACATGATTTCAACTTAAAATCAAGAATTTTCTTGGGGGAAGTTGGGTGTTTTGAGTAGAACCTAGGTTTTTCAAAAAATTGGAGACTTGGACCTCGATTTGAGGTCCGATTTCAAAACAAATTATATATATTTAGATTCATGGGGGAATCGGTAATCGGGTTTTGGTTCGAACTCAGGTTTTGACCATGTGGGCCCGGGGGCGATTTTTGACTTTTTGGGTAAAACTTTGGAAAACTCATTTTCATGCATTGGGGTTGTTGATACCCAATTTTTCTTTGTATTTTTTTTATATATATGCAAAATACCCTCACAATAGCCTATATAGTCATATATAAGTACATCCCAAAGTTTTATTATTTTTACTTAATTTTTCAAAGCTTTTTAGACCAATTTACTGCCCTATTTTATCAACAAAAACCCAATAATTGTTCCCAAAATTATTATTTTGGTGATTTATTTATTTTATTCTCATATTTATACTAAAATATAGATAACATAATTTTTGCATATATTTACAAATTTATTTAGTATTTTTAAAGCTAAGCTGTGTATAGTTGCAATACTAACCATTTTTAGGTTTAAATTCGTCTTATATTTATAAAATGGGATCGTATATTTTTAAATTGTTAATTATATATTATAAATCATCTTAGAGATTTTAATTAGTTTTTAGAAATTTATTTACTATTTTTTATAAATTAAGTGGGGAAAAGAGGCTATTTAACTTATAGTCAGATTTTGGTTTTCTAACTTAGCCTAAATTGAAAAGACCCACACCACAATTAAAGCCAACTTCAGACCCAATTACCCAACCCAGCTGCCTAATTTACCCGACCCACAACCCGTTTAAACGACCCGCCCGACTTTCCGTTTAATCCAGGCCGTTGATCAAAATGATCAATGGCCACCTTTTAACCCTTCCATTTTTAATTACCCATTACCCACAAAGCCCTACTCATTTGGCATCATGAGCCGCCTTTGACCCCCCATCCTCTCAAACTCTCTCGAAGCTTCTCAAACCCTAGCCGCCTCCCACCACTTCCGTCCTAAAAACTACCGGAATCCATGGCTTTCAAGGCTATGAAAGTCCTATACTAGCCTCCTATGGATCCTACACGCCTAGTTATTGTGGTTTCGAGGTTTGAACATGAAGAAGCTTGGCCTAGACTTCAATTGGCTCGAGTTCTATGGCTATATCTGACCATAAGTCTTTAAAATAAGCTTCCTGCAATTTATGCCACATTCAAAATCAAATACGCGTAGAAAGAATGCCTATAGGAACCCTCAATCGAATTTGAGCCGCTTCATTCACATATGGAACTAAAAGCAGTTACAACGGTGCTATAGAATTCATAACCTTCGTTAAAATTGGCCTTTCTTTTAATAATCTGACTCCCCTTTTAAAACCAATACATATTCAATTCATTTTAGATCATGTTGTTTCATTGCTCTCTGATTCTAGTAGATACCATGCATATAGGTTCCTTGTCCAGCACTTAGGCAAGCCTTAGAGTAAAGTTTGAAATTAAATCAGTTCTGTTAAAAAGCTACAACCAGCAGGCAAGCCTGAGTCAGGCTTCCTATTTGAATTATGTAATAAATCAGTCTGCCTCAACCTATAAGTTCTCTTATGTTTAGTACTTAATCAGATCTTAACTAGTATGTATAAGTAATGCTAAATTATGTGTTTCTTTGTGTAAAGGGGTTGTATCTGAGCGTTTGCTTGTTATATGCTTCCCCCAACTTGCTATACATGTTTTGTATGTCGCCTTAGAATTCTTACCTTTATAACCACAAATAAGTCTGATATCTCTCCCCTTAAGGATTAGTAGTCCTAAATGCCTTCGGGACTGATAGGATTGGGACGGGTAATAGCACGCAATAAGTAAACGAGACCATTACGTGCTTTAGTACCTTAACAGGGTGGGAAGGGTAGATATGGATATGATGACCACGCGATAATGCCACGCGTAGCCCCTCATTGAGGAGTGATTGCCAGGCATTGTGTGGGGTTATCCATATTGTTAATAAACCTAGGACCCCCTTTCCTTCCTTTCTTGTCTTTTTCAAAGGAATTTCAAACTCTTTCTTTTAAGAAAAAATCAGCTTTCTTTTAGTTCTTTCCAACTTTATTTGTTTGCAAACCCTTATGTGAAAATCCCCTCTTATTTGAAGTTTATTTTTATTTGTCTACGTGTTATTTGCATCTAAAATTCACAATAATAGTCTAGCTGGGAACCACACTAGTGGATTCTGAGGGGTGCCTAACACCTTCCCCTTAAAATAATTTCAAGCCCTTACCCTATTTCTGGTCACTCAAATCAAAATTTCCTCGGTGTCATAATGCACCCTAATCGTTAGGTGGTGACTCTTCAAATTAAACCCAATTTACAAAAGGAATGAGTTGTCCTCCCAAATGTTATGAACCCGATTTCCGCGAAGGAAAAAGGGGGTGCGACAACATGGCGACTCTGCTGGGGACTTTTAGGCTTTTACCATTTCAGACCTTTATTGTGAATTTATGCTTCTTTACGCATAATTATATGTTTAATTTCTTTAAGCATTCAATTTTACTTTTCAATTGCAAAACTGACTTATCTCCATTTTCTTTTCTTTACTGCTTTTCATTACTACTGCTTTACATTATGGAACTGTTGTATTTACTGCTTTCTTAACGTGCTAACACATGACTACATGCCTTCAACTGTTGCATAGCCATGCTCAACATCATATTCCACTCATGCCAAACAAAATCCTACAGCAATGCTTATAATGAGTGGTTGATCTCTTCCGATATTATCACCTCTAAATCCGGAAAAGGCATATTTGTGGTAAAACCAGTCGATCAACGGTGTAGTCGACGGTTTCGCGCCTTCCCCCTTGAGTTACCCGCTCAAGGGTACCAGTCTAAAACCCTATAAAAATCTTGCTCTATTTAACTGTGCATGCATCATGTTCAAACCTAGCCGAGTCAGTTATGTTGTCCACATAATGACTCTTTAAGATAGCCTCGCCCAAAGTCCACTGGGTTTCCCTAGAACCCAAACGGACACCGTCACGTTCTGTGCATTTATTTGGAGAACTATATGCTTTTATGAAAATTGTTGATAATAAATAGTCGAGTCTGGTGGGGGTAGGGTCTAACCCTTTTGTTTTGCAAAAAATGAGGCACGAGGTCCCCAGTTTCGGTATGATTGGCACACCCCCACTCTTGCTAGACTGGTAAAGGAGTCTTCCATCAAATGATCAAATCAATGAGTGGAAAGTGAGAGCCACCAAAGCTAGAGAAAAGTTGGAATATCTGGAATACAGTCTACTGGAATAGGAAGGAAAAGTGAGGAAGAGAGTTACCAACTGCCAGAACTCTGAGGGAATGAAGGAGAACGCCTGGCAAAGGCATTTTTACTGGTGAACCTACGCAAGCTGGAGGATTTGATCAACAAGAGTATTCAACCCGGGGAAGGTCCCTCTGGGACCAAATAGATAGGAGTTTTCATTTCTGCTTGATAAAATGTAATAAGGCCAATGGCCAATAGCAACTTTTATTTCTTGTTATTTAGTGTCGATTTGAGACTCGTCTACTTTTTATCAATGAAATGAGGCATTTAGCATTCTAAAAGTCTCCAAATCAACTTGTCGCAAGGCCTACCTCAGGCACAAAGAGGTCCCGAAATTAGGCCACGTGTACATTCCTGCACATTTTTCTTATAATCCTCACTGACTTATTACTTTTTGTTTTCACTTTCAGTTTACTTCCCTCCCCAAAGGTTAGTTCGTGAACTCTGGCAACATCATCATATTTTATGATATCCAGGGGCCCTCCACCTACTCCTCATCTCAGTCCTGTCAGACACAAGAATAAAAGGAAAATAGAAGATTCAAACAACTCAACTGAACGGGTAGAGGTCACTCATGGTACTCTGTTCCCCAAGGAAAATGCATCCCAACTAGAACAAAAGCTATTGAAGTTTCAGGAAGAACTTGATCATGTCCGGAATCTGGCAAATCTGTCATTTTCCCTCAACACTCCAGAGGTTGCTTTCCTAAATACTAAGAATCCTGTATCTCCACAAAATATCCCAAAGAAATAAAACCATCCCACTCCTCACCGCCATTGCAATACCTACCATACCTCAAATAACACCCTACTGATCATCCCAGAACTCTAGAACTCCATAAATAACCACTTCCACATACAACATAATACCTCTATCTATGTGGAGACTGTGCCGCGCTCCACCCAGCCTATCTCAAGCGCACCCGAGTCCGATGATATGGACTTTCTCATCAGAAATTTGGCTGAAGAGCTTAAAAAGTTAACTAGTAGAATTCAAGGCGTTGAAGGTAGTAAGGGAATTGAGGTGCTAAACTATGAAAAACTTTACATACAGCTCGATGTCGAAATGCTCGAGAGATAAAAACTTCCTAAGTTCAAAATGTTCGATGGTACAAGGGATCCAAGGGTCTATTTGAGAACATACTGTGACAAATTGGTTGGAGTAGAAAAAGACGAGAAAATTCGCATGAAGCTTTTCATGAGGAGCTTGAAGGGAGATGCCTTATCTTGGTACATTAGCCAAGATCCAACGAGGTGGTCAAACTATTTAAGCATGACGTCTGATTTTATGGATAGATTCAGGTTCAATATAGAGATAGCGCTAGATGTGTTCTATATTCAAAATCTGAAGAAGAAGCCGACTGAAACATTCTACGAGTATGCTACTCGATGGAGGTCAGAAGCTGCTAAGGTTAGGCCTACTTTGAAAGAAGAGCAAATGAACAAATTCTTCGTTTGGGCCCAAGACCCGTAATATTATGAGAAGCTGATGATGATCGAATGCCACAAATTTTCTGACATTATCAAGCTGGGAGAAAGAATCTAAGAAGGCATCAAAAGCAGTATGGTTACAAATTTTGAAGCCTTGCAAGCTACAAGCTACAAGCTACAAACAAGGCCTTACAGTCAGGCGGTGTGTCTAAGAAAAGGGATGTAGGAGCCGTAATGGTGGCACAGAGAATCAAATCTTCCGTCAAACACCAAACATACCCAATGCCTTCAATCACTTAGCAGCCTACCCCAAACTACCAAGCTTACCCACCCTCTTACTAAACTCTACTGCTCACTTATCAATTACCTCCCACATATCAGCCCACTTCACCCAAATATTCCCAACTAGCACATTTTTGCCAAGACTACAATACTCAACCATCTCGCTACCAATCCCCTCCTCCACGCCAAAACTTCCATAGACCTCGACCAACCTTTGACCAAAAACCCCCAAAACAGTACATGGCTATTGCTGAATCTATCGACTAGTTGTATGAAGGCTCAAAACCACTGGTTACGTCACCCCTATCCCTGTTGCTCCTCATAACCCTTCTCAGTGGGTCAATCCAAATAAGTCATGTGCATACCATTCCGGCATGAAGGGACATACCATTGATGAATGCTGCTCTCTGAAAGATAAGATCCAGACTATGATTGATAACAAGATTATTGTGGCAAAGGAGCCTGCTCTGAATGTCCGTAATAACCCTCTGCCAGATCACAAGGGTGGAGGCGTTCACATGATTGCGATAGAGGATGATTGGGATCCCAAGGGATCGATCAGTTTGATGACAGAAGGTAACGATCCAAAGAAGCCAATAGTCACCCTTAATCCGATTGTAGTCCAGATTCAGCCCTCCGGGGACGCCGAGGTAAACATGTCCATGCCACTTAAGTTTGAAGCACCATCCTCTGCAAAAACGCCATCGCCAATTAATGTTGAATTTGTGTCACCAGTGAATACGCCTACACCTTTCGAAGTTGCAGTTTTACCGCCTAAGAGGCATGCTCTATTCGGGGTAAAGATAGCTACGCCAATTGCAATGGCAATGTCGGCTGTAATACCATTCTATACAATACCATGCCTTGGGACTACACAACCGAGGCAAGAAGGAAAGGGAATGTCAAATTTGGGGATGCTGTTGCTGCATAGGGTATGACGAGAAACGGTAGGGTTTATACTCTGAAACATTTGGCTGAGTCAAGCAAGCAGGCCTTTAGTCAGCCAACCATCACTGAAACTGGTCTCAGCGATCTCTGGAGAAAGATACGAGCAAAAGAATACTCAGTCATTGATCAACTGAACAAAACACCCACAAATTTCTATCCTGGCTTTGCTACAAAGTTCCGATGCACAAAAAAATGCCTTGTTAAGGGTGCTGAGTGAGGCATATGTACCAAGCAATATCACCAGTGGAGAGATGGCTAACATGGTTGGACATGTATTGGAAAGTCACAAGATCACTTTTCATGAAGATGAGCTGCCACTAAAGGGGTTGAGTCACTACAAAGCATTATACATTACCGTGCAGTGCGGAGATTATTTTATCACTATGATCCTAATTGATAGAGGGTTCAACCTCAATATTTGTCCGTTGGTGACACTCAAGACATTGGAAAAAGGACTGCATGAGATCAAGGACGGGCTATCAACGTCAAAGATTTTGACGGTTCCCAAAGGTCCACCATTGGGGAAATTAGCCTTTGCATGCAAATGAGGCCTACTTGGTTTGATGTTGATTTTCAAGTAATAGATGTGCCAGCATCTTACAATCTGTTGTTGGGACAATTGTGGATTCATGCCGTTGGCACCGTAGCATCAACACTACATCAGGCAGTGAAGTTTGAGTGGAATCACCTAGAGGTGATCATTCACGGTGATGGTAGAAATCCCATATACAGTCGCTAGACCATCTCAGCAATAGGAGGCAGAAGAAGGATAGGTAGGGAAACATATCAGCACATCGAGTGGGTCAACGCCGTTGATAAAGACAAATGATGGGATAACAAAATTGAAAGCATATTGAACTGGAGCGGATACGAACTTGGCAAGAACCTCCAAGGAATTGCTAATCCTATCAAACTCAAGAAATATGGAACCACCTTTGGTCTAGGATATGAGTATCCCTGGGAATAGTCCAACAATTGGTCGCCACCATGGCGCGGCCCTTACTATCCATTGGAGCAGCCAATACCACACTTGGAACAAACTTTCCAATCGGCCGAAGTTATCTATGGGTTGGAAGAAGAGGAAGCACTGGCAGCGATGAGGAATTTGTTCCTGGAAGACGATGATATGGATTGTTGTGTCATTCTCGAGGAGGAGGGGGAGGAAGGCCCTTCCATACAGTCTGTGAGCAGAGGAGCGTGCCTCAATAACTGGACCATCAGAACCACCAAAGCTCGGCGAGCCTCGGGGTAGCAAGGATGAACAAGCATCACGCACTATCTTTTATTTTTAATAGTTGACTTTCCTTTCACATTTTAAATTTCAAAATAAGATCTTCAATGTTCAAAATAGTTATGGAATTTATCAAAGCATTTCAATTTTTCTTATAAATCAAGACTCTTATTATTTTCTCTCATTACTTTACTTATACATCATTACTATTACTTCTATTGATGAACCAATGACTGTGACATGCAATGAGACAATGCAACAAACGGACATAGACTCAGAGAAAGATAACATACCGGAAGAGATTGTTAAGGAAGTCGAGAATTTTGAAAGCAGACCAAAATCCAACCTGGACGAGACTGAGGTTGTTAATCTAGGGGATGAAGATAATGTCAAGGAAACATGAATCAACACTCATTTATCACCATCAGAAAAGAAGGAATACACAGAGTTTCTAAATGAATGTGAGGACATATTCACCTGGTCGTACGATGACATGACTGGTTTGAGTACATTTATTGTGGCACACAAACTGCCAACTGATCCAACATGTCCACTAGTAAAACAAAAGCTCAAAAAGTTCAAGCCAGATACGAGTTTGAAAATCAAGGAAGAAGTCACCAAGCAGGTCAAAGCCAAGGTTCGCAGGGTAGTAGAATACTTGACATGGTTAGCTAACATTATGCCAGTGCCAAAAAAGGACGGGAAGGTGAGAGTCTGTGTCGACTATCGAGATCTCAACCGGGTCAGTCCAAAAGATGAATTTATCTTGCCGAACATACATATTCTGATCAACAATTGCACCAAGCATGAACTGCAATCATTCGTGGATTGTTTCGCTGGCTATTACCAGATCTGGATGGACGAAGAGGATGTTGTGAAAACGGCTTTCATTATGCTATGGGGAATGTACTGCTACAAGATGATGCCATTTGGGTTAAAGAATGTAGGGGCCACCTACATGAGGGCTATGACTACCATTTTTCATGATATGATACACAAGGAAATTGAGGTGTACATAGATGACATTATCATTAAAAGGGCCACTGATAATATGGAAGATTTGAGGAAATTCTTCAATAGACTGTGGAGGTACAACCTAAAATTGAATCCCAGAAAGTATGTATTTGGGGTTCCTACTAGAAAATTACTTGAGTTTATTGTGAGTCACCGGGGAACAGAGCTGGATTCATCAAAGATCAAATCCATTCAAGAATTTCCACAGCCAAAGAACAAGAAAGACGTAATGAGTTTCTTGGGAGACTTAACTACATCAGCCGATTCATAGAACAGTCCACGGTCATCTATGAGCCAATCTTCAAGATGTTGAAGAAGGATGCCGCCACCAAATGGCCTGATGACTGCCAGAAAGCTTTCGACAGAATCAAGGAATATCTATCAACACCACCAGTCTTGGTCCCGCCCGAGCCAGGTAGACCTCTACTACTCTATATCGCAGTGTTAGATGGTGCCTTTATTTGCATCTTGGGGCAGCATGATCAAACGGGGAGGAAAAAGCAGGCTATTTACTACCTCAGTAAGAAGTTCACTCCGTACGAGGCCCGATATTCTTTGTTAGAACGCACCTGCTGTGCTCTGACTTGGGTGGCCCAGAAGTTGAGGCACTACTTCTGTGCCTACACTACATATCTCATATCAAGGATGGATCCTTTGAAGTACATCTTTTAGAAGCCCATGCCCACTGGAAAGCTAGCCACGTGGCAAATCTTGTTGAGCGAATTCGACATTGTCTACGTAACTCAAAAATCAATCAAGGGACAATCACTAGCAGATCACCTGGCCAAAAATCTCGTGGATGGAGAATACGAACCCCTAAAGACGTATTTTCCTGATGAAGAAGTATCATTCATAGGAGAAGACATTACGAAATCCTATGATAGTTGGAGAATGTTTTTCGATGGAGCGACAAATTTCAAAAGAGTTGGCATAGGAGCAGTCCTAGTATCAGTAATTGGTCAACATTATCCAGTGTCTGCCACACTCAAGTTCTCGTGCACCAATAATATGGCCGAGTACGAAGCCTGCATATTAGGGCTCAAAATGGCTATTGACATGAATATTCAAGAATTGCTAGTGATCAGAGATTTGGACTTGCTTATACATCAGGTCAGCGAAGAAACGACAACCAAGAATTCTAAGATACTCCCATAACTGCATCATATACAGGAGTTGAGGAAAAGATTCACAAAGATAGAATTCCGACATGTTCAATCCAGAATGAATTCATCGATGCACTGGCTACCCTGTTATATATGATACAACATCCAGACAAAAACTTCATCGATCCCATTTCGGTAAAGATCTATGATAAGCCAGCTTATTGTGTCCATATTGAGGAAGAAGCTGGCGGAAAACCTTAGTTTCATGATATCAGGAATATTTAATAGTAGGAGAATACCTAGAACTTGCAAGTCCTACTCAGAAGCGCACACTTCGAAGGTTGTCTAACAATTTTTTTCACAGCGGAGGAATCTTGTATAGGAGGACTCCCGACTTACGACTACTAAGGTGTGTCGATGCAAAGGAAACATCCAAACTGCTAGAGGAAATCCATGCTGAGACCTGTGTTCCGTATATAAACGACTTTGTCTTAGCCAAAAAGATCCTTCGATCTGGTTATTTTTGGATGTCTATGGAGACAGACTGCATCCAGTATGTCCGAAAATGCCACTGCTACTAGATACATGCAAACATGATAAAGGTGCCACCAAATGAGCTTAATACAACAAGTTCACCATGGCCCTTCACTGCCTGGGGAATGGATGTTATTAGTCCAATCGAGCCGGCCACTTCCAACGGACACAGTTTCATCCTAGTAGCAATCAACTATTTCACCAAATGGGTCGAAGCAACATCTTACAAAGTAGTGACTAAAAAAGTCATGGCAGACTTTATCGCAACCGTATCGTCTGTCGATACGGGATTCCAGAGTCAATCATTACTGATAATGGCTCCAAACTTAATAGTGACTTAATTAAAGATATGTGTGAAACCTTCAATATCAAACACAAGAATTCTACCACCTACAGGCCTCAGATGAACGGAGCCGTAGAAGCTGCCAACAAGAACATCAAGAAGATATTGAGGAAAATGATAGAGAGGCATAAGCAATGGCACGAAAAGCTATCATTTGCTCTATTGGGGTTTCGCACCACTATCTGCACATCAACTGGGGCAACCCCCCTGTATGTTGGTTTATAGTACAGAAGTCGTCATTCCTGCCAAAGTAGAAATCCCTTCCTGAGGATCATACAAGAAGCAAAGCTCGACGATGCAGAATGGGCGAAGAGTCGTTACGAGCAGCTAGATCTAATAGATGGAAAGAGACTGGATGCAGTTTGCCACTGTCAGATTTATCAGAATAGAATGTCCAGACCCTTCAAAAAGAGAGTCAAGCTGAGATAGTTCACATCGGGGTAGCTGGTATTAAAGAACATTTTCTCGCGTCAAGACGAAGCCAAAGGGAATTATCTCCCAACTGGCAAGGTCCATACATGGTTCACCGATTTCTGACAGGAGGAGCCCTTATACTTGAAGAAATAGATGGAGAAGTTTGGCCAAAACCAATCAATTTAGATGCAGTCAAGCGCTACTATGTGTAATCTTATGCTTTCCCATATGATGTAATGGAACTACGCCTGACATGATTCCCATTTAAGATGGGATACGTAGGCAGCCTTATGGGTTCGGTCACAATTCAATAAAATTTTTATTTCCCTCCGCAATTGGAAACTAGGGCAGAATTTTGAGGAGGAACCTCAAAATTCCGAAGTAATTTCAGCCAATCATTGCAAGCAGCCGTCAGAAGCATCAACCCATTAAACTGGGGCAGAATTTTGAGGAGGACCCTCAAAATTCCGTAACAAGAGAGGTTGCAATGTCTTGAGCCGCATCACAATCATCGGTTCATCTAAAGTTATTTCTTAAATATACACTTATGTCACTTTTTAAAAAAATTCATGCATGTTTATTATCGAAATCGCCTTGTTCAGCAACGCTACCCCCCAATGATATATACCGTATAAACATATCAAAGCTGAACAGGTAAAGCAAGGCCAGTGGGGATATGAACTAACCTCCCCTCTGCAAAGCTCACGATTTTTCTTTGGATGCAGACACTTGGATTGCGAAAAGCATATGACATACTATGCACTCACGAGACGAATGTTGTTCAGGACTATGACTCTCAGAATTGTTGCATATACCAACATTTGCTATCCACGCACGCCGGTGATATTCCCTATACTGCAATGTTCCCCAGCAGTCACAATATCACAAATTGCTATCAGCTAAGAAACTCTATAATCATTTGCCGTTTTATCTACATTTTCTACATTACATAAGGCTACCATTCTACCTTTCGAGACTAAACACTGTCTCTATCTGCATTTTTTGTATTGCGTAAGGCTACCATTCTGCCTTCCGAGACTAAACACTGTCTCCATCTGCGTTTTCTAGATTTCATAAGGCTACCATTCTTCCTTCCAACACCGTCTCAATATGTATTTTCTACATTGCATAAGGCTACTATTCTGCCTTCCGAGACTAAACACTATCTCTATCTGTATTTTCTGCATTTCATAAGGCTACCATTTTGCCTTCCAAGACTAAACACTATCTCCATCCGCATTTTCTGCATTGCATAAGGCTACCATTCTGCCTTCCGAGACTAAACACTGTCTCCATCTGCATCTGTATGGCCGAAAGATCGCTGCCTTTACATTTTGTATGGCTGAAAGATCGCCGCTTTATTTTACGTTCTGCATGGCCGAAAGATCGCCATTTTATTTATGTTTGCATGGTTAAAAGATCGCCACCTTTATATTTTGCATGGCTGAAAGATCGCCTCTTTATTTTATGTTTTGCATGGCTGAAAGATCAACGCTTTATTTTATATTCTGCATGGCTGAAAGATAGCCATTTTATTTACATTTGCATGGCTATAAGATCGCCACTTTATTTACGCATGCATGGCTGAAAGATCGCCGCTTTATTTTACGTTCTGCATGGCTGAAAGATCTCCATTTTATTTACGTTTACATGGCTGAAAGATCGCCACTTTATTTATGCTTGTATGGCTGAAAGATTGCCACTTTATTTATGTTTGTAAGGCTAAAAGATCGCTACTTTATTTACTCTTGCATGGCTAAAAGATCGCCACACACTATATTTTAAGGGCTGAAAGATTGCCAAATTATCCGAGGGCATCATTATTCAGAGGCATCATTCTCAAAGCCCGAGAGCACCATGTCATGGCCTGAAGATCCCTTTTAATCTTTTACATATCATTATTCAAAGGCATCATTGTTTGGAGGCACCGTTCTCATAGCTCGAGAGCATCATTTCATGGCTTGTGAATCCTGTATTATACGCTTCATGGCCCAAGACGTCATGGTCTGAGAACGTCATCCTGACCATATAAAGACAACATTTATGGTCTGATGGGAACTTGCATCATGTTTATATTTCAGCACAATATACACTTGTATTACTTATTTGCAGGTAATGGCAAGCAATGACCATCTTAGTAGGAGCTATATGCTCTAGTTCCCGCAGCCCCACTAGACCTTAACCATTTATACCAACCTGAATATTGCGTCTGTTCTTGAAAGGTCTCCATCGGCATACTCCACCGACGAATCTTGAACTACATATGGCCTGATTCTTTAAACCATTTCGTTCGGTCAAAATTGGTCATCATATCTTTAGACTAGGGATATATATATATATATATATATATATATATATATATATATATATATATATATATATATATATATATATATATA
>MU785595.1:3515-21077 GCA_026770625.1 Nicotiana glauca
CCATAGGAGACGCACTTCCTAAGTTTATTTTCACCTATAGGAGACGCACTTCCTAAATTTAAATTCACCCATAGGAGACACACTTCCTAAATTTAAATTCACACATAGGAGACGCACTTCCTAAGTTTATTTTTACCCATAGGAGATGCAATTCCTAAGTTTATTTTCACCCATAGGAGACGCACTTCCTAAATTTAAATTCACCCATAGGAGACGCACTTCGTAAATTTAAATTCACCCATAGGAGACGCACTTCCTAAGTTTATTTTTATCCATAGGAGATGCACTTCCTAAGTTTATTTTACCCATAGGAGATGCACTTCCTAAGTTTATTTTTACCATAGGAGACGCACTTCCTAAGTTTATTTTCACCATAGGAGATGCACTTCCTAAATCAATAGTTCAGTCATAGGAGACGCACTTCCTAGTTTAGTTCATTCTAGTTCAACCATATGAGACGCACTTCCTAAATCAATAGTTCAGTCATAGGAGACGCACTTCCTAGTCTTCTTTTTAGGTTTTATTTTATTTTAGGAAACGCACTTTCTGAATTGAGATTTCACCCCTAGAAGATGCACTTCCTAATTTGAGTCATTTAAAGTTCGACCCTAGGAGACGCACTTCCTAGTTTTAGTCACTGAAGTTTTCACCCCTAGGAGACGCACTTCCTAAGTCTGGTTCATTCATGTTTTATTTTAGTAGACGTATTTGCTAGTCAAAATTCTTGGTTTTACTCGTAGGAGACGCACATCCTAGTCTAGTCTTTAGTTTACTCTCATCATTGCATCAGTAGTAGAAGTGGTCTACAATTTTGCTAACGACTCACAAATCTTCCTGGTACAAACTAGGAAAAAATTTCGTTTGTTTTGGTTGTAGGATCCCACCCGGAGAGCGGAGGGTTACAACAAAAATCCCCAGCATTCAATCCAAGTTAGAAGTAGCAGAAGCTCGCCTCAAGAATGCGAGTCAACAGTCACAATAAAGAAAAAAAAGAAAAAAAAAAAAAAAGAAAAAGAAAAGAAAAAGCGAATCCAAAGTGCAGTTGTGGAGGAAAGATGCGGTCTGCTCAAGGCATGACCGAGGTCACAAGAGCTGCAAGCCTAGTCATGATCCAGAAAGTCGAAGAAGATTGAACTAGCACCTACAACTAGCAAGTATCAAGGTTCAAATTTAGAGTCCGCATGAAGCACATTCAAGACTCAAGATCAAGCTTCAGAAGACTTATAGATAGGGATCCTTGTAACTAGTAGCTGATAGGCTTAGTTAGTCTTTCTCATGTTTTGATTTTTGATGTAATAGCAGGACCACAGACCGGAACCTCGACGGAACGGAACCTCGGCGGAACGGCACCTCGACTGGCTCTCCACCTCGGCATACTCCATATTCTCACTCACTTCCGAACTACACGTGGCCTGATTCCTTTATAGCCAAGGATATGTAGGCGGCTCAGATACCAGGGCTCGGTCACATTCTCTTCCCCTCTCTTTAGTTTAATCTCTCCGAATAAGGGTCGGGTCAAACCACTTGTCTAGTCGTTCTTTGTCTGAAAACTCTTTGTGTTTCCAGTCAAAGAGGGGCAGCTGTAAACACGTGATTTTTGACCCTCCCCGAGAATTTTCACATTTTTAGCATAAATATTTAATTTAGGCCTAATATAGCTATTTTAGCTAATTTTGAC
The DNA here is from genome assembly GCA_026770625.1 of Nicotiana glauca. Lineage (NCBI taxonomy): Eukaryota > Viridiplantae > Streptophyta > Magnoliopsida > Solanales > Solanaceae > Nicotiana > Nicotiana glauca. Next base: position 5,194 of record MU785595.1, read on the forward strand.
TATTTTACTTTATTTCGTTAGAAAAATAAAAAATACAAAAAATATATATAAATTTTAGTTTATGTATTCTCATAAACTTGAAAAATACAAAAATTAATACTTTATATTTTATCTTTATATAATTTCGAAAATTATAAAAAATAGTGTCATTAATATTTTGTAATCATTTTAAACTTAAAAAATACAAAAATAGTACTTTATATTTTTATTTTTATATAAAAACGAAAATTGCAAAAAAATAGTTTTATTAATGTTTGGTAGTTATTTTAAATCTTGAAAAATACATAAATAGTTTTGTCTTATTTTATAGTTATTTCGCTTGCGTAGGATTAATTAAATAACTTCGTGTCCTTATTCTCGGTTCCGGGCAAAGAATAATATTCGGGTTTAAACTACCCGATTTTAAGCTTAATTTTTGGACCTAACCCATAATAATCCGAGTTCACCACACGTGGAGGATACGGACGGAGCACGAGATGAGACCCATCACTCTTGAACCCACGTGAGGACCCATTACCCATGGTCTCTCACGTGGGGGGCTCTTGGATGGACAATACATTATATGCACACACACACAAAAAGACACGGATATACAATAGACAGAATAGACAGACGCATGCAAGAAGGGGGAGGGAAATAACGTAGAGAGAACATTTTTGAAGGGGACAGAATACTCACACACACGGAAGGGGGGGGGGGGTGGACGTTTTTGGACAAAGAAGAAACCCACTATTAAGTGATCTCTTCATTTTGAAAGAGAAGAAGGACAATACACATATGCCCAAGGGGGATCACGTTTTGGGCAGGGAGAGAACCACTGTTGATTCATCTTCTTCCTAAGTAAATGAACAGAAAACCCTAACGCCCAGCCGGCCGCCTCCACGCCCAAAACTGGCCCGAAATCACCCAACAACACCTTCTCCTTACTGCCAAACGACCAGCTACTTCTCCTCCACGAAACCAGCCCCAAACCTTCGTCATCGTCGTCACACCTCCAGCCTTCCGTCGTCATCCACACCTTCGTCGAACCAGTTCCCACCAACGACCAAGCACCACGAACTAGCAGCCCGCCGAGCAGCTACTGCTGCGTTCATTTCCAGCACGTCGGCCAGTCAGCCTTCGTCGACCACCTGCTTCGTCGCCCCAGCTTCTCCTTCAGTCCGAAGAACCAGCAGCCTGCTTCTTCCTCACGTCCAAACGACCCCTTCTGCTTCATCTTCTCGTACCAGTCTGCTGCGTCGTAAAAACCAGTAGCAGCCAACATCTCGGGTCGCTGACAGTCTTGGTTCGAGTTTTCTTGTTTCCGTTGAGGTCGTTGTTGTTCGTCGAGGTCCGGTACATCGAGGTTGTTGTCCGAGGTTCCGTCGCAGTTCCAACGCATCAGACGTTAATCACAAGTAGGTCACCTCTGCCCCATGTCCTTCGTATTTTCTTTTGGTAATATGTATATGTGATGTTGAAATACAATACTAGTTCATGTGGATCGTATGTAATTGAGCGAGACATATATACATGATATTTGTGAATTGTTATTTCTTGCTGACTCCGTATGGTATTGAAATTTGGCCGTGAATGTCTTTTGCTTTGTTTCGTTACTTTAAGTAGTTATTTGGCATTTTGTTTCCTCCTGTTTAGATTGTTGTTATCCGAATATTTGTCACAATAGGTGTTTATACACATTCTAAAAGATTTTAATTATTTTAGTTTGTCTTAATAGTTGCTTATACATGTTCTAAAAATTATAGTAGTAATTTTAATTCCTCGAAAATACTCCTTTCATCAAATAAGTTCAATCAACCACTCGTGGCCTCCACTTAATTAATTTTAATTCTTTAGAAATCGAGGTGTGCCATCAGTTGAATTTTTCATGACCTCGCAAAGTAAAAAACTGTAGTTGCCTTAGGTTTGCCTTTTAAATAATAAAATGAGATGAGCATCGCCAAATAAAACGCACAAACTGCAGGGCCCTCATAAATGTATATATATTAAAAATACTTAGACTTCGGAATGGGCCGTTTAGTGAATTTCACGGCCTTCCCCAAAATAATAAGGCGTTAGTCTCTTTTGTCGCGTCTTTAATAATGTTATCTTCCTAAATTCGGGTGTGCATTTCATGCGACCCAAATCCAAATCCCAAAATGTTGGATAAAATGTGTCGAGGATCCGGGTGCATTTCATGTGACGTGATCCAAAAACATATTTTAAACGACGTTCAATTCCTCAAAAATAATTAAAAGCGGTTAAAGGTTAAAATTCGCACATAAGTTAAAGCATGTTATAAATCAGATAAATAAGCTAAATATGACAGTTGAGCGACTGTGCTAGAACCACGGAACTCGAGAATGCCTAACACCTTCTCCCGGGTTACCAGAATTCCTTATCCGAATTTCTGGTTCGCGGACTGTTAAATAGAGTCAAACCTTTCCTCGATTCAGGATTCAACCGGTGACTTGGGACACCATAAATCTTCCAAGTGGCGACTCTGAATCTCTTAATAAACGAATCACATTTCGATTGTCCTTTAATTGAAAAAACTCTCTTTACCACGCCCTTCGCGGGGTGCGGTAGCGCCAAAAGGAGGTGTGACACATGCCTCTTGGAGTTTAAAAAAGCAAACTTTGGTTGGAGGAGCTTGTACATTTTATATTAAGACATGGATCATCTTCCAATGCAATACAATTGATTGGCTAAAAAAACCATTCACCAAAATTGATGATTTTGGGAATAATTATTGGATTTTGTAGTGTTAAAATAGACAATAAATTAATTTTAAAAATCTTTTAAAAATTAGAAAAATACCAAACACTTGGGCATGCTTATATATGCATACACATATTATTTTTAAAGTATTCTGTATATAAAATTTATAGGAAAAAATTGGGTATCAACAACAATCAAAACACATATGTAACAAATATGGGGGAGAAGCACATAACAGATAGAAAGGCCCAAACAAACCTCCTTAAAACAAAGAGAAGCATATAGTTTTTGCATGTATTACACGTACTGATTAGGGTCTGATTAAATGTAAGAGTTGTGGCAGACTGATCTATTATATATTTCAGATAAGAAACCCGAATCATGCCTGCCTGCTAGTTGTAGTTGATAAAATCTGATTCAATTTTATAAGTTACCTTATGGCTTGCCTAAATGTTAAACAAAACCCATAGGCATGATATCTATTAGTTTCAGAAAAGAAGTATATCGATTTTAAGGGAAAGAAATTGTCAATTACAGGAACATAAATGCAACAAACGTTAAGCATTGCTACTACTGATTTTAGACTTATAAGAGAACGAACGATTCAGCTTTGGTTGATAGCTCCTGTAGGCATGATCTCTAGGCATTACTGATTTTAAACATTTTTACAGGCGTAGCAAGAGTGCAAAAATGGGCATGGTGTCTGAATATTGTTAGTTTTTAATCCTATAAACAGGTTTGCCTAGTGACCAATGCATATGTAGAGTCTGAATTTCTAGTTAACTTATAGGCATGGTATCTATGTGATGATGCGGAAAACTATAGACATGGTATCTACATGTGATAATGCAGAATTCCTTATAGACATGGTATCTATATGGAGATGCAGAATCCCTATAGACATGGTATATACGTGTGATATGAAAACGTGCAAAGCTGTATACAAGATACATGAGTACAAAAGTGTAGTAACTCCATAAGAACATGATATCTACCCTTTTGCATGCATGGTTACCCTTCCCTTTTCGCTAATCACCCCAGAGGTTTATTACAAAATTATTACAGTCCAAAAAATAAAATAAAGAAAACTACATCAGAAAAAATTAAAATTACAACCAAGGAGAGCCTGATTCAGGTTTCCCGCCTGAAGCATGAAGTAAACCAACTCTAAAGATCAAGATCCAAAGCCTTTCTCTCGTTTGGGATGTGTCAGAGTTCCCTAAGAGCCTCAAATGGACTACAGGCAGTGCTCACACCCAAATACATTGCAGGATTAAGTCATAGTGCAGTGTAGAAGGGCCAGCCCTCAAGTGTCCGAGTTCAGAAAAAGCTCAAGGTCACAAGGCATGGCTCACATGAAGGGGAAGAACTTAGAAACTAGGAACGAGTGTAAGTGCATAGAAGGAATTTTGAAAAGGGGAAAAAGGGAAGTGGCAAAGACAGGCTAGTGGGTATACCTAGCAATTGAAAATGCTGGCACACCCCACCAGCCTATTAGAACACATTGTTTTTGGGAGTTAGGATCCCCAAAGGGATCAAGTCCAAACATGGGCAATAACTTGCATATTTCCATGTTCTAAACTACAACTCAAAGCACATAGAGGGAAACAGGGGTGCAGGGATTAATAGTTGAAATAGATGAAAGGAAATTAACATGCTAATTGACATTTAAACTCCATATAAACAGTAAATAGACATGGATGTAAAGTTGTAAGTAAACACATTGGGATGATGCTTAAACCAAAACTAGAACATACAAGTCTCAAGGAAACAAGCAAAGGAAAGCAGTAGTCTTGTAAAGCCAAAATGCAAACAAGTAGTCAGAATGCTATGAGTTTATAAGAGAACTATGAGATTATAAGTGTCTGAAGTGTGTAATGTATGTTGATCGTGTGTTGTGTTAAAGAAGGTCATGTATATATAGTGTAGAAAGCAAGCAGAAATAGGTAAGAAAATAGTTTGAAAATCAATTACACAAAGTTTCCCTTTAATTAAGGGATTCTGATTTCAAACAAGTAAAAATAATTAAGGAAAAAGATTAATCAAACATCTTTTCAAAGCAGTACAAGAGGGGTAAATACATAGAGGTTTATTTAAGGACAAGGTCTTGACAGTACACGGTTGCACAATTTAAGGAAAGGAAATAATTAACAGCTAGTAAATCAAAAATTAAAGATTTTGTATGAATGAACAAAGTGAGAAAGATGGGAAAGATTTTAACTTAAGGAAAATCAGTATCAATCAATTAGACCTAAAAAAGGATTCTGAATCAATTAAAAGTTGGAAAACCTTTTTGGAGAAATATTCATCACACATATAAAAATATACAAACATGCTTAAACACGAAGAACTAGCATGCCCATCAGTAGAAGAGTCTAACGTAGAAGAAATTAAAAAAAAAGTTCAGAATTGTTCTGTATGCAAACAAAGGAGTCCAAACTTAGTTCATAGACTCAGAAATAGTCAAGGGTTCTCAAACAAATCCCTAGTTCAATCACATGATCAAACCTCGGCAGAACCCTCAAATTCTAGGGTTTCCACCTCGAGTCAAGTACAGAGATGAGGAAATAGGTAGTCCAACAGGCTCAGAGATTTCTTTCACAAACTAATGAAAAAGCAAGAAAATAAAGTTGAAAGTTCAAAGCAAACAGAGTGAAGAAACTAATTCGAAACACAATGAGAGTAGAAGAAACAGTAGAGAAAAACATGCTTAAACGGGTCTCTTAAAACAAGGTAAAGTAGAAGTGAAACAGTAAACACTTAAGAACATGGTAGAAGGATACAGTAGGCGAAGCATATCAGGTCATAATGGAAGGCAAATAGCAGAACATAGTGGGAAAGCATGTGAAAACATAGCATAGAAACACAATAGAAGAAATAAAGGAATATAGAAAATATAGTAGAAGAACATGCGTGATAAAAGAAAAATCATAACAACATAGTAGAAGAACATGCTTTGGTAGAAAAGAAAATATAAGAGCACAGCAGAGACAAATACACACAAAGAAAAAGGGAAAGAAAAGTCAGAGAAACATTTGAACATTTTCAGGAAATCGTAAATCAGAAATAAGTAATTTTTGAAAGAAAAGTTGAGGAAATCGTTCCAAAACTCAAGTAGAGCACATATATATAATAAATTTAAGAAAAATCGGAGAAAACCTCGAATAGTTAGGGTTTCAGAAGAACCCTAGAAGGAGAAAGGCTTTGAAAAGGTCCAATATTGGTCGGAAAGGTCAAAGATAGGCTCATAGGACCAGGATACGCCAGAGCAAGGCCGGCGATGGCCGTAGAACCTTGGATCGGTGAAGATCTGGATGAAGACCTTCGAGGTTTGCCCTGGAATCTTCAATTATCGAGCATACATGAGCAATAGGAGGTGAGTATAAGACTACCATGGCCGGAGACGCCATGATTTCCAATGGGTTTCACGGTTGAAGACGATAGGAGACGATTAGGGTTGAGGAAGATTCGAGAGAGTTTGACAGACGAAGGGGTTTCAAGGCAGTGTCTCTGAGGGAAATGAATTAGGGTTGGGGTTTCGTAAATTAAAAAAGGCAAGGGGTTATCGTGGCCATTGATCACAATTGATCGACGACGTGGATCAAAAGAAAGATCGGGCGAGTTTTATTAATGGGTTAGGGGTCGGGTTATATAGGAATTGGGCTGGTCCGGTTTTATATTGAAATTGGGCTATTGGGGTGGTTGATTTTGGCTATAATTGAAATGCAAATGAGGCTATCAGTTCAATAGCCACTTTTCCCTTTTAAATTTATAAAAATAGTAAAATGATTTTTCAAAACAAATTGAAGGAACTATATTAATTAGTAATATATAATCATTAAATTAAAAATATTGGAATAAATTTTATAATTGTAAACGCTATTCAAATCTTAAAATAGGCTAAAATTGTAATTATATGTAATTTAACTTTAAAAATACTAAATAAATTTGTAAAATGTGCAAAAATTACCTTTGCTAGATTTTGGGATAAATATGAGAATAATATAAGTTAATCACAAAAATAATAATTTGAGGAATAATTATTGATTTTTGTATTGCTAAAATAGGGCAATAAATTATTTTTTTTTTTAAATTAAAAAAATACTAAAACATTTGGACACACTTATATATGCACACATATGCTGTTTTGAAAGTATTTTGCATATAAAAAAATATACAAGGGAAAATTGGGTATCAACACTCGTCCACATTAGAGGATTTGTCTGTGGGGTGATGGGCCGGCACGGAAGAGGTCTCTTCCCTCACGACCATCTCGCGAGAAGGATCCCCTATCTGTATCGGCTGAGCTCGGACCTCCCGGATGGACTCACTCAGTGTAAACTGCATCCCTGTAGCAATAATAGCCTGTTAAAATGCAGGGACTGGGGCCCTACGCCTAGAAGCTCCCCGACCTGTTATCAAAAAAAGTTGTACCAATAAACAACAACATACAATCAACGAGATATAACGGAAAACACTTACCAGACGAGACTCTCGACCCGAAGCATTTTACGAAAGCAGGCCAATCTCGAGTCTCCACTACATGGGGGAGCAGACGGTCTACCCAATCCCTTATACCTACAATAGGACGAGGTGGGCGTCTCATAGCTGCAAATAAGAGGTAAACAAATACTAAGGTAAGTAAAGAAGAAACAAAAACAAAGGGGGGACATAAAATAAGTAGTGATAATCACGTTTCTCATTCCATCGCTCTAGAAACCTAGCAAGGTCAGACACGATGTGGGCAATTCTGACAAATAAGTAGTTATGCCAAAACTTACACTCGCCCGATCGTCGATCCCAACTACGGATCCTTTTATCCCCTAGTGCCTCAAATCAACCATGGTACCCCTATGAAAGCTGGGCGAAAATAAGTGCAAAAGGTGGTGGATTGTAACCTCACACCCCGCAAACTCCGCATATTGAGTTAGCAACATGAGTATTTTAAGCGTATACAAAGAAAGTTGAGTCGGGCAGATCTGGTAGAATCGATAGAATTCCTCCGCTAACAGAAAAGGGGAAAGGAATGACAAATCACAAAAGGCACAGTACCCAAGCCTATGAGCTTCCACAAAATCCCTTTCCGCTGAAACCATATCAACGTGGGCGGGGATGTTATACTTTGCATGGAGAGCATCAATGTGAACTTGCTCCGTTTCAGAGAATACACGGATAAAAATAGGAGGAGGATCTTTGAGAAAATCACTTCGAGACATAGAGTGTAATGGCAGCAACGACGATGACAGTAGGGAAGTTATCCCCTTCCTCCGCCATCATGCCCTTATCGCTAAAAGGGGGCGCCACGAATATCGGAGTGGTGTTAGAAACCTCTTCTCGAGACCAGTGTGGTCTAGGAATCTCCTTGGCGATAATATGGTAAAGTGGCATAGAGCGCTAAGAACGAAAAAGGGAAGAAGAAGAAGAATCAAAGAAAATGTTAAACACGAGAGAGGTATAAAAGAAGGGCAAGAGATGAAATGGCCAAGAATTTTTGAAAAAACAAACCCTCCCCTATTTATAGGATTGGGTAGCATCGGAATCAAAGGAAAAGGCCATAGTGTAGCACTGGAATCAAGGCAAAAAATTGTAGGATGGCACCAAAATTGAATCTACAAGCCGTCAGCCCCTGTCTCGAAAACACACATAATGATGACGCATATGGAGATGACGTTATTTCTCGATAAGACATACCACCAGAGTCTTATTAAGCCCGTTGACCCCCCATTGTTGGCCAAGTCATAACGCTCCACGAAACCAAATTTCTCCATGAAGGATGGACGGTGTCCGCTTATCTAGGACGCGCCAAATTGCGACCTCGACAAGCGGAGGGACTAACTGTATGAGTCCAAATTTGGCCGACCACAACCATTTGACAAAGGCAATGGAATATGATATCTTCGTAAGCGGGATGCCCTACGAGAGACGACAAATAGCGGATAAATATTGAATAGTTGTTGCAACAGTGTAGGCTCAATTAAGGGTATTTTGGAATATTCTCACGAATATTCCCTAGGGTATGTTCTCTAGGGTGCATAAAGGGATTAGCCCTTATATACGGGGGAGAAGATACCTACTAAGGGATTCTCTCGAGCTTTTTGGGTCTTTTCAATTGAAAGAAAAACTTGTAAACTCTCTCCTATATTGAAGATTGTATTTCTCATTGTACAATCACCGCCTTTTTCATAAGATCAACAAATACTTTCCATCGTGTTCATTACTTGTGTGTTTTGTTCTAGAACTTATTATGCTTAGCTGAGATTTATCCCTTCATTTTCTTTGATTGATTTGTTCAATTAGATTACAATATCTTTTGAATCAAACAGAGTACTCATCTCTTCTTTAGGTCATGGCCTTTTTGTCCATGTCCTTTTCTTAAGAGGCATCAATGTACTTGAATTTATATGTCGGAAAAGGGTAAAAAATATCCTTCAACTATCAAATATTATCTAAAATTATCCTCTGTTATACTATCGGCTCAAAAGAATCCCTACCGTGATACTATTAATAAAAAATATCCTCAAGTTAACGGAGGTACCACGGGGCAGCCATTTGGTATATCTAAGTTTATTTTTACACTGACCCGACTCAATACCTGGTATCCGATCCAAAAATTAAACTCTAACAATATTTTTTCGTTCTTTCTCTTTCTATTCATGAAATTCAATTCATTTTGGCAGCTTCTTCCCATTTTTCCTAACTCTTTACCCCATTTATATAAGGCAACTTGAATAAGCAGAAAGAAATGCAAAGAGATATATTTACAAAAATGAATGTTGCTTCGTCCTTGAGTTCCATGAATTTTCTTTTTGTAATAGTCACGCATTTCTTAAAGGAACTATAAAAATATAGTTATATTAAGCATACTTTCAGGCATTAAATAAGAGAATATACCTGCAACATATGTGTATAGAAGCCGGAGGTTATCAACATGTTACTACTTAATTTTTTGTTGGTGATATCCTTTACCCAAATCAAGTATAATTGGTCGGTTTTCTTTGCTCATATTTCATAAATTAGACTTTTTATAGATCTCTTCTTTTTCTTATTTGGAACTTTATTTTAGCTAAAATTGGAAATGGGCTGTCATTGATGAAGGGTTTGGATCGTCGAGAAGAGAAGGAAAAAAAGAAAGAAAAAATATGTTAAGGATTTAATTTTTTGGATCGGGTACTGGTATTAGGTCGGATCAATGCGAGAAAATAAATTTGGATGGACCAAATGGTTAAATGGCTGCCATGTGGTACATCCATTAACTTGAGGATATTTTTTTATCAATAGTATCACGATAGGGAATCTTTTGAACCGATAGTATAACGAAGGATAATTTTAAACAATATTCGACAGTACAAGGATATATTTAACCCTTTGCCATTTGTTTGCTCATTCATCCGTTGAAATGTAAAGAATTTGATTTGTTTCATGATTTGCTAGGAAAAGAGAGGAAAAGTAATTAAGAGTAATGTGGTCTGAAATTAGCAAAATTTTCTTTACAAAGAGCAATCATAAAAACCCGTGGTGGGTGGCTTTGAAATTCAGTATTTAAATACTACCAAAAGAGGTAAGTCCTCGTATTGATTGAAGCGGCCAATAAAATAAAGGGTTGAGATTGTTGTGAAACAAAATGAACTGTACTGTAAATCATTTTATCCTTCCATCAACTGTGAATAATTTATTTCTTCGGTAAATAATTTAGCTATAGATTTGATTTGAAACTTAATTTTTTTTAAGTTATGTTGAAAAATAATGTTTGAACGTTGAAGTTATGATTGAACATATATCTTACTTGAAAAAAAGTTTAAGTTTGTGAGTAAAATAACTCACCACAAAATAGCCCAAACCAATTTTAAAACTTGAAAATTAAAAAAAAAATTAAAAATCAATGAATTTCATGAACAAACAAAATAAATACAATCACCACAAATTCTACCTCACCCACTTAATAATTGTCGTCTAGCTCAAACTCCAGGCATACAAAATCTAGTGTTAGATCTGATTCCAGTGAGTATAGAGTATAGAGAGATGAACATGAGTGGTAAGTCTGCTTGGGCTTGAACTCTTTATTATAGGGGTTTCGGCATGGTATAACAACATATCCATATAATTAGCAAAAAATAGTCCTAGTTATAGATATTGGCATCAAATAGCCAATAAATGTATATCACTATAATAATATGTATGTCATAACTTTTTTTTTTCATCTTTATTTATATCAACATGTATATTAAAATTTTATTTTCATTCTTTGTATATAAATATTATTATTCTTTATATGTCAATAATGTAAAATTATACATATAGTTATTGATGTCTTTATATCAATGTATATCACGATAAAAATATTGTATTATTTGTATATCGCAGTGTATATCACTTCGAATATGTGTATACCAAAATAGATACCAAAAATGAGGTACATTACATCTTCTCTCTCCAGGACTAACGCTTATTTTTTCATCAAATTTTAACGGTCATCACCTGCTCCACAAATCTCTCCAGTGCCGGCACCTGCAACGAGCAGGCCAGGTAAGCGCCATCCCCGCCTCCCTCTCCCTCCTATCTCCCTATTCTCTCTCCTAGCCCGTTTTTCTTTCTCTCCCCTCCTCTCTTCTCCCCTTCTTAACCACTAGCGACATATTTTTTTCCGGCGACCGTCTCAACGCCGGCGCCGCTCCTTATTTATTCTTCTCTACAGTATTTGGGATTTTAACTTTTCAGGCTAATTTACAGCGAATAAAGAGCTTGAAATATAATTTTGTCATTTTTATATTTAATCTCTTCTAAAGATCTATTCCTTTTCAAGTCTTTTTTCTAAAGACTGTTTCTTTTCAAGTTTTTCTAAGATCTGTTCTTTTGGAACTGATTTTCCTCCGTTGATTAAATTTTATTTTTAGATGTGTGATTAACCTTGTCTCTCTCCCTCTCGTTCTCTAAAACGTATATTCATCTACATATTTCTCTTCATTGCATTAAAGTATTTTCTGCGTCTGTTTTCTTAGTTTTGTGCAATATCAGATGTAGATCGAATTTGGGTCTTGGTAATTTGTTTATTTTTCTTCTCTAAAAGCTTTTTACTTTATCTTTTTCTTCATTTTACTTGGTGAATTTTGTGTAGTCCTCTGCTTTTTCCCTATATTTTCCCTACTATTGTCAGGGCTACACCAGTGGTAACGGTGACAGCCCCTTTTGGTTTCTGGGTCGTGGTATTTTCTGTGTTTTCAGGGAATTTTCGAACTTGTTGAAGACAAGTTGGGCGCACAAACACTAGAAAAGGAGTGCAATCGGGAAGAGTGACATCAAAGGGTGGTGGGAAGCGGTGCGTGAGCATACAACTACATCGAGTTCAACACAGGTTTGGTTCTTGGGAGTTAGTACCTCCCGTTCTACGGTTTCCCTTTTGGTGCTAGCTAATTTGATGTTACTTTAGATCACAATAGTTCAGTCATTCTACTTGTGTACTTGTAATCACTTGTTTCCTTCTAGTTTGATTCGTTGTCCGTTGTGCACTAGCGAGTTTTCTTTATATTGGCCGTATGGTAGTGGTTGCAGTCTGGGATAATAGATTAAGAGCATGTACGCGTGCGGGGCAGAGTGTGGGGCCGGGTTCAGGGTGTGGGACGGTAGGCAGGGAGGTAAAGGGGGAGCCTATAGGTTGAGAATCGGGTCATAGAACATAGGTTCGCTAACGAGTAAGTCCATAGAGTTGGCGAAGATCCTTCAGAAGAGGAAGATTAATATAGCGTGTGTCCAGGAGACTAGGTGGGTCATATCGAGGGCGAGAAATGCGGATGGGTATAAGTTTTGGTATTCTGGAGTCCTGAGGGGTAAGAACGGAGTGGACATTCTGGTAGATAGCCATCTTAGAGAGTCAGTGGGTGAGGTCAGGCGGGTGAATGATAGACTAATGACCATTAAACTGGTGGTGGGTGAGTGTACTTTAAATGTCGTTAGCGCGTACGCGCCGCAAGTAGTCTTGGATGAGGAGATTAAAACACGCTTTTGGGAGGGGTTGGATGACATCGTTCGTAGTATTCCACTTTCCGAGAGGTTATTTATAGGAGGAGATTTTAATGGTCATATTGGGTCGTCTGCAGGTGGTTATACTGAGGTACATGGCGACTTTGGTTTCGGGGAGCGGAACGAAGGGGGCACTTCGCTGTTGGACTTCGCCAAGGCATTCAATTTAGTGATTGTGAAATCTAGTTTTCCTAAGCGGGAGGAGCATTTGGTTACTTACCAAAGTTCAGTGGCGAAGACTCAGATTGACTATCTCCTTCTCAGGAGATGTGATAGAAGGTTGTGCGTGGATTGCAAAGTTATCCCATGAGAGACCCTTGCGATGCAACATAGGCTTTTGGTGATGGACATTGGTATTATGATAAGGAGGAAGAAAAGGTTAGTACGAGTCCGCCCGAGGATTAGGTGGGGCGCCCTGACTGAGGATAAAGCTCAGGAGTTGGTAGGAAGGTTATCGGCAATGAGACCTTGGAGAACTAGTGGGGATGCAAACACTATGTGGTCGACGACGGTAGAATGTATAAGGAAGGCAACGAGAGAGGTGTTAGGGATATTTTTGGGACGCACCGGTGGCCACGAAGGAGACTGATGGTGGAATGCAGCTGTCCAAGGTAAAGTGGAAGTGAAGAAGGCGGCTTACCTGCGATTAGTAGGGAGCACCGACGGGAGGAGAAGAGAGCGAACAATGAGAGATATAAGGTTGCTAGAAGGGAGGCGAAGATGGTAGTTACGGAGGCTAAGACGACAACTTTTGCTCGTCTGTATGAGGAGCTAGGGAACAAAGGCGGGGAGAAGAAAATATTCCGACTCGCTAAGGTAAGAGAGAGGACGGCTCGAGATCTGGACCAAGCGAGGTGCATAAAAGATGATGACGGCAAAGTTTTGATGGGTGACGACCAGATTAAGAGGACATGGCAGACCTACTTTCATAAACTTCTTAATGAAGAAGGGGATCAGGATATTATGCTAGGTGATTTGCGAAATGCCGACAGCCCACATGAGATAAGTGATTGTAGGGACATTGAGGTCGATGAGGTCATGGAGGCAATGCGTAAGATGAGGAGGGGCAGAGCTACCGAACTAGACGAAATTCCAGTTGAACTTTGGAGGTGTGTGGGCAGAGCAGGCTTGGAATGGCTTACTGGGTTGTTTAATGTTATATTCAGGACTAATAGGATGCATGGAGAGTGGAGGTGGAGTACAATGGTTCCGTTGTATAAGAACAAAGGCGATATTCAGAGCTGTAACAACTATAGGGGTATCAAATTACTAAGTCATACCATGAATGTCTGGGAGATCGTGGTAGAAATGAGAGTGCGAAGGACAATGTCTATTTCAGACAACCAGTTCAGGTTCATGCCAGGGCGATCTACCACAGAAGCTATCCACCTTATTAGGAGGATGGTGGAATAATACAGGGATAAGAAGAAGGATCTCCACATGGTGTTTATCGATCTAGAGAAAGCGTACGACAGGGTTCCTAGGGATGTCTTATGGAGATTCTTAGAGGTTAAAGGGGTCCCAGTTGCCTACATTAGGGTAATTAAAGACATGTATGATGGAGCTAAGACTCGGGTTAGGACAGTAGGAGGTGACTCCGAGCATTTTCCGGCTGTTACGGGGTTGCACCAAGGTTCTGCGTTCATCCCTTTCCTATTTGCCCTGGTGATGGATGCCATAACACGTAATATTCAAGGGGAGGTGCCATGGTGCATGCTATTTGCTGATGATATAGTCCTAATTGACGAGACAAGACGTGGCGTCAACGAGAGACTAGAGGTTTGGAGACAGGCCCTTGAGTCTAAAGGTTTCAGGTTAAGCACGACGAAGACGGAATATCTTGAGTGCAAGTTAGGGCCCGAGCCGACGGACGCAGGAGTGAAAGTGAGGCTTGACTCCCAAGTCGTCCCTCAGAGGAGTAGTTTCAAGTACCTTGGGTCAGTTGTTCAGGGGACCAGGGAGATCGACGAGGATGTCACACACCGTATAGGGTTGGGGTGGATGAAGTGGAGGTTAGCAACGTGAGTCCTATGTGACAAGAAAGTGCCACCGTTATTAAAAGGTAAGTTTTATAGAGCCATGGTTAAACCGGCCATGTTGTATGGGACCGAGTGTTGGCCGGTTAAGAACTTACACATCCAGAAGGCAAGTAGCAGAGATGAGGATGTTGAGGTGGATGTGCGAGCATACAAGGATGGATAAGATTAAGAATGAAGTTATTCGAGAGAGGATGGGCGTGGCGCCCATGGAGGACAAGATGCGGGAAGCAAGACTCAGATGGTTCGGGCACATTCAGAGGAGGAGCACTGATGCACCGGTGAGAAGTTGTGAGCGACTGGCGGTGGTGGGCACGAGGAGAGGTAGAGGGAGACCTAGGAAGTATTGGAGAGATGTGATCAGACAGGACATGACACGACTTAGGATTAATGAGGACATGGCCCTTAACATGGGATTGTGGAGGTCGAGCATTAAGGTTGTAGGTTAGGGGAAGTTGAGAATATTTCTACAGCGCGCTAGAGTTAGACTAGACAGTTAGGAGTTAAACTTAGGATGCTACGGGTCAACTACTGATGCAGGGATTTATATTCTAGATATTAGTATACTTTCCTCTTTCTCGTATTTCTTATATTCCTTATATAGTTGTTATTTTATTAGTTACGATATTTTTATATTATGTTGTGTATTTTATGTTATTTATTATGAGTCTATTGCTAGTACTAATATATCGGCACTTGTTTCTATCACTTGTTTCCTTCTTAAGCCGAGGGTCTCCTGGAAACAGCCTTTCTGCCCCTCGAAGTAGGGGTAAGGTTTGCGTACATATTACCCTCCCCAGACCCCACTTGTGGGAATACACTGGGTTGTTGTATATCAAAAATAATCTTTTTTGTATATCAAAGTATTATTTACTCCCACAATTATATTTATTATTTTTATATTTTAGAACTAGCTTAACATGCTATATCTAAAATTTATTTTTCTTTTTTGATCAATAATTAATAAATATATTATTTGTATATCACAGTGTATAACATAATAATAATGTGTTTATCAAAAAAAATTATTAAAATTTTATCTTCCTTCTTTGTATAACACATTTCAGATTGAAAACTCAAGTTCAAGACGACTCCACATGTGTATCCCCTATTATAACCCATGTATATCTCTAT